>JABFPN010002159.1:0-23807 GCA_022817305.1 Leptoteleia sp. ZL-2020
ATCCCACAGTCGATCCATTGCGGCAACATGTGTGGCTTATTGTGGCCAAGACTGTGGGCTCCCGCATGCCACAGTCTTAGCCACAGTGCTGCCATAGACTCTGCCACAATGTTTTTTCCACGCGGGTTATTAACTGCATATAATATTTCAAAGAAACAAGTTTTGCACAAAAATGTAAACAAAATTTAATTAACATTAACATTTAGTATGGTAATTTTTAAGAATTTCTTTTAATTGTAAATAGTCAATCTCTTAATACTGAATCGTGCGATAAAGCCGAACAAGCAGCAGGCAGAAAATTGTTACGGTTATGTTAAATGTATGCGAGCGACATAAGGAAAGGATGAATGAAAAATAATGTTTTGGAAAATGAAGGCACTCGCAGGGGAAGCGGTCAAGTGTCGCGAGTTTATCGTCTACATTTATGTGTACTTTTGTAAGTCACTATTATACGGGTGGCTACCGCTTTCTGGCACATACATTACGTTACCTACATACATTATTAGAAGGGGGTTTAAGGGACTCGTGTATATTTAACCGTGGCTGCGCCATTTCACCATTTCCTAATTCACAGACTTGTCCGACGCGCGGAAACGCACCTGCATTCCATCTGGCACATGCTTCGTTTAGCGACTAGAAGACCACGATGTTATATTACGTTGTGTCACGTCGCTTCCATATTTTCTACAAACAAGCCACAAGATTCATTTGCACATTCCTCCACTACACATTTGAATAGAGACCTATATGGACTTCATTCGTATAAAACCCGTTCAACCGAAATTGAGTTCAACGACTCGATCAGGCTGACGCGAAGAAATTAATTGCCGTTTCCATTCACGGCAGGCATTTATAAACTCTTAAACTTTTAATTCACGCGCCGATATTTCGGATTGTTTCCTTGTGCCATTGCAATTTGTCATCCTCCATGTCTCATTTTTCCAACAAGTTCCAACTTTGGATCTAATATTTTATCATAAATCCTGTCATTTAGTTATTTATATTGCTAAGTGGTATTTAGTATTGCTCTTAATTTATGGGATTTCTAAATATTTTGGTCACTATTATATACTTTTTTTGAATACAACTCCTGTACGCAAAGTTCTTTTTTCTGCTCAAGTATTTTATTTTGTATATATATATGTATATTATAAATATAATTTTCTAAGTATTATTGGGGGTTTATTCTATACATAGTTCTTTTAAATTTTTAATTATCAAAAACGTGTAATTTGAGTCTGTTCGTATAATTCATGAAAAATGAAAAATTGCGGTCAGGATAAGAAAAGACAAGAATTGCAGTATTTTGTAATAAGACCTAATTTGATCGAACGTGCATCGTGTCAAGCCTAATTCGAGCTTACGTTTCTATCTCGGCAGACACCCGTATCTCCTCGCTTTAACCTCAAATTCGACTCAAACCTTTTACAAACATGGAAAGCGCGCGACCGGCGAGAAAGCCGTTTACGCGGTACATAACGCCGATACTTGTCAAACACTGTATTTCCATACAGTGGTGGTGCGCGGCCATACTTGGTCTCAACAGATCTAATGTAAATCAAGGCGTACGTACACGCATTCCGCCAGTAAATGCGTTTACATTTACGGTTACGCAAAATGGAGACGCGACATACTCGCGCGACTTTTCCTTTCATATTTCCATCCAAAGTCCCTTCGGCTCTTGATCTCTCTATTATGCCTCCGCGAAGAATTAATGCTACAGTTGATTCGATTCAATAAGGCTACTGATTTCGCGATTTGACATATGTTCTGTCCACGCTTTTTATCCGCGACGAGCACAAGTTTTATGTTCGCAATGTTAAAATTCACACTTTCCAAGTGCTTTACAAATAATTTCGTTGCCATGAGAAATTTCCTTTTCTTTACGGACAGTCACAAATTTCTCTGCACCGAGATAAATTTCTTTAGATAAATTAATACGTGGAGACTTATTTGCCTAATTAATGCATGTTTTCCTATTGTTTTAGGAAGTATAATAAAATTATTGCCTTATATAATAAATTAAATTTATAATAGTAAAGTAATTTCAAACTAATGCTGTTTTAAAATCATATTTGCTTCAGTTTACAATGTCAAGATGTTTAATTATTGGATTCAAAATTAATATAAAATTATGTATATTTCAATTGAAATTGTTAATACAGTCAAAGTGAATATAAAGTTTTAATTTTTGTTGCAGTCGATTGGCCCAAAGAAGTTACTAATGGTCAGGTGAAAATGCAACCATGGTACCAAGTATCTAACCTGCAATCAACGAATTCAAAGGAGTTTCGGTAAGTTTTTATTAATATTATTTATTAATATTTTTACATACTTTGTCAAATATATTGAATACTTTGTTGAATCTATCGAAATTTATTAAATGGTAAAAAGTAATTCTTACAATATTCCAACTCACTTTTACCACTGGAATCTCTATTGGCAATATACACGCTGAAAAGAGAGAAATATTAAAAATTGCTATTTTTCATTCTATTGTAATTTACAAAAATTACTATAGTTTGCAATAAACCAATCTCATCGAACCACAAAAATCTAGTATATTTCTTTAAACAATTTTCTCACTGTACTTAGTATCACTTTACAATATATCTATTTCACTTGGAAGTTTGCCAAAGAAAAATGGTAATTTTTAATATAACCTTTACCTCTGTGTAAGTCTAGTTCCCCTGAAATATCACGGGAAGCACTATCAATAACTTAGAATAATTCCCGAAAGAAGTTGGAAAGGAAAATTAAATGCCTTTTGGAGGTGAATTTTTTTTTAATCCGAAGCGAAACAACAATGATTTTGCTGGGCGAGCAGAAGACGGCAGCCGTTTGGCGACGGTAATTGAAAGTTCGCGACAAAACATGACAAACGTTGGTCCCCTCCGTCCCGGCGGCATTTGCGACATCTCTTCTTCTGTCAGGGGCACCATGTTCATTAAATAAGCCAAGCCACCCCTTTTACGAATGTCATGCCCCAGCTTTGTTTACTTCGCGTTTTCTCGCTCGCACCCACGACTGCCTCAAAGCCCGTCACTCACACGTTCCAAAGTTTAATTGATCAATGATAAACTTTATCGATCATTTCGAATTCATTTAACTTTGGCGCAGTTTATAACACACAGAGACGCGAGCGGTATGCGCGCCAAATAGGCGCCCCCGCCGGCACTCATTTATGTTTATTCATGTGAAAACATATATACGTGCACGTAAATGATTTCGCTTATTTTGAGGAATTTACGGAGGCCGGCTTTGCGCTGCATTATCAGCCTTATCCGAATATAATAAGGTGGTCCCGATCGATGCCCCTTTCGGATCAATTTTAACTTTCGCAAGATAAAAAACAAAAAAAAATGTAAAGCAATATATTTAAACCTGTGCTGATATACCTTGGGATATTTAAATAGAATTGTTTGAAAGGACAAAATTCAATCACATCTGTTTCCAATTCAAATACGGTAAAGTCTTATCAGATTTAGTCAAGCGTGAATTTGTCCAAGCTTATTTTTAAGAGTGTTCACATTTATTTCGCGCTTTATTTTTACTTACCGGCCAAAATTATTTTAGCTCTTACAATTTGTATATTTAGTTGTCTTCCGTGATAATGCTGGCTCTTTTTTTTTTTCTTCTTTATTTTCTGAATATTAACGGTTATTGCCCCTAATAGACACTTTAACAGACAAAGTTGAATAATTCTACTTTCCTATTTATGTTCAATTAGTTTACTCAGACTTGTCGCTAAATTAGATTCCACTGGAGCAATAATGTTCATTTGATAATGTTTGTGCGCGAATGTTAAATATTATTTAGAATGTGAAATTATTTTAGTAACAAAATTTGAAACTATTAACATTCAATTATGTGATATATATTTAATATGTGTTATTTTATGAGAAAGTTTTTCAAAGTATTTTAATATTAATCATGTAAAATTTGCATATTATACAGAAATTTAAAGGTATTTTGCTGCTGATTTATTTCCCAAAGACATTTTGTTACTTCAGCCGTTTTACTGAAAAATATTGTATTAAAGAGTGCTTAAGTCCAAAGCTGGAAACAGCAGAAAGTCGAATAAAAAAAATTGTCGCAAAATAGTACATTGTGTATAAAATGTTATTGCTCTAAAATAAAATAGCAGTAAAATAGCTCTAAATTTCTGTATATATTTTTTTGTATGTTACTTTTGTACTTCAGCTTTATAGACCTGTTCGTAAAAAATGTGCATTGATATTTTCTTCTAAACATATCAAAGATGGCGTTCAATTCCCGTAGAAATTCGAATTTATAATTTTCAAAAAATGAACTTTAAAGAAATTTTCAATACTACTACCAACGAGGTGGTAATAAGTCTGACTTTTCGTACATAATTGCAAAGTACTACACAAAAGTAATATAAACTTTATACCCAAATAAGTACCGTTTAAAAAATATTTTTCTCAATGCCCGCTTGATAACACGTTGCCAAACTAATTCGAAAACGCTCGATCAAATATGTTCGTAAGCAACATTTTAGCATATATTTAGTGGAGCGATATCGAGAGGCCATTCATTTCGTACGAAAATGTGTAGGGCTTTGTAATTGCAAAACGGTGCGTTCCTTTTTTTTTCTTTTTTTTTATATTTATATATAAACGCACCGCGGATAAGTGGAATAAGGAAACGAGAATTTCATGTCAGACAAAAATACCATAATAAATGAACAATTTGCATATTTCTCGCGGTTCTTTTAAGCAATATAGGTACTTATTTGTATACTTCTTTTACAGTGTAAAAACGTTTCGAAAATGTTGCGGTCACGCGACTTTGGCCCTTAATATTACTTTCATATGTTTAAAAAGTATTCATGACAGATGCAAGAAAACAGGACCTCGTAAGATATGATGTGCAATCATCTTCTTGTAAGGCAAAATATAATTAACATACATTAGAAGATTTTTTCTCGCACGCCACGCTTACACGATGTGTGTGGATCCATCTTCTTGCGCGCATTAAATTGTAGGCCTGTCGTTAACGAGCGTCATTTTTTTTATTTGCCGCTTTTTTGCACGCGAAATGTTAACTTCTTATTATTGAGAGATACGGGTGAAATACTTAATGTGCCCGTGGACGCTTTTGATCTCCGGCCCAACCACGCTTCGTTTTCAATGATTTAATAACGGTGATTAATAACCGCAACGAAAATGAGCAACACAATAAATATGACGAATAATCAGGCGAAAACCACCGTGCGTTGCCGTGGAATTTATTTCGGGGACGAGCCAAACGAAATGAAATGGATTTTATTTAATAAATAATCGCCTAATGAAGAAAACTAGTTTTATGTTTTCGCACGCCATTATGACGACGAAATTTATAATACAGTATATTATCACATTATGATCATAAATATTCGAAAGATGCGGTCAAAATCACCAAGAATGTTCCACTCAATAGCTCGAACGCTTCCATGTTCACAGATAAATTCTTGCGATAACCTCGATGCCTCACAAATTTATGAACCCTTTAATAGTCACTTGTATATAATACAAGTCATAATCATAAACAAACCGCAATATTTTTTCCCTCTTAACTACGCTTAGATATGTTTAATATGGAATTAGAATTTCATAAATAACCGAAAAAAAAGTACATTTGATACATTTTTATACCCACTTCTTAATTGGTATATAAATGACGAATAACAAGAGGAGGATTTTTTGGGTATTTTTAGACGTGCCTTTGAGTCAATAAATTATGAGAATTATTTCGATTCGAGCAAACACGAAATGTTTTATTTGTAGTTATTCCAGCAAACTTTTTTCTTTTTTTTTTATAATTAGATATAAATGGTATTTTTTTAGAAGTTTAGAGAGGTGGTTTGATTGCATTGTTTTCATGTAATTAATATATTTAGTTATAAAGTTTGCAACGCTGTAAATTTAATTAAAGCCAACTCCCTCGTGATTCGTTAAATAAAATCTTTACATAAAATCTCCAAAATTTACTGGTCGGAGTAGCCGTACCTCAAAACCTCTCTGAAATTAAACAAAGCCTTAATTATCTTCCTCAACAAGAACATAAATTCAATAAAAGTACCTCATAAAGTTACATTAAGCTAAACACCAAAGAAATACCATATCTATAAAGTTTAAACAATTTATTTGAACATGAAACGGAATTACATTGGGTGTACACGGAACGGAAATAATCCACTCAATGACGTGCTGTTATACTTATTTCATGAAAATTGAAGCTTCGGGCATTCGTTGCGGTTGCAATGCGAAGGGCTAAATAGAACTGGTCTAAGGTTCAAAGCTTTTCATCAAAAAGAAACAACATTTGTAAAGTACAAATAGGTCTAGGAAATGTCTGGATTTTCTAATAAGAAGCATTCGAAGATGTTTGAAGTTTCAATAATTTCATTGATAACATCTGGAACCACTTCGAGATCGTGATAATGAAAAAGTTAAACAATTTTAATTTAACGTTTAAACATAAAATCATACGCCAACTTACATAAAATAACGTCTTAAAGAGTTTTATATATTTATGTAATTTTTTTTGTAAATTTGTTAACGTACAAAAAAGTATGGAAATAAAATTTCTGTTTCCGGTAAATAATTATATTTATTGATATTTCATTAAATATTTAGAGTTTTGTAAAATGCTTTATTACGTGTACATTTATTGCACAATTGCGAAAGGTCATTCCAAGGAATTTCGTGTAACTTGAGAAATAATTTGCTATAGAAGTGTCTTTGAAGTACAGTGTTCTTATGTAAATGTTTTAAAATTTTTTTTTTAAGAGATCAGTTTTCGACTTGAACACCAAATTTAAAACATGGCTTGAAAGTTTATAATCTACTAATTGTCAGCTGAGTCGCCCCCCTACAATGTGTAATATTCTAATGAAGGTTTAGTATACTATGTTTTAAAAGCATTTAGAAAAAACACCTCATGTTGATTATCTGTAAAAGAACATTATGTAGTAATTGTGTAAGTTCGAAAGAGAAAGATATTCGTGAGAGTAACTTTACTTCTGACCTAAGCTTAGAAGCATCTCTACTGATGTAAATTTTATAAATTCTTAAGTTGAATTTAAACGAATTCCCCTGTATTAAAATAAAATTAATTTACAATAAAGAAATTCAACTATACGTGTCCAAGAGAATAATGTCAGACAAATAGATTATTAAATTAAATACGATACAACATGGATTATAAATGAAGCTTATAAGAATAATTAATAGAAATGTTTTGTAAATTGTAAAATTTGCAAACTAAATCTGTTGACAACAAACGTTTGAAAAATTGTCATACTGCACTCAAAATAAAATTAGAATAAAAATTACTATAACGTATCTAAATATTAAAAGATATTCTACGAAATTCTACTACATTAAAAAATGAAAAAAATCTTATACTCTTTATATTTTTAAGTCATTAAAGTGTTACATAAGCATGCTTTATATCGGTGTTGCTACACAGTGCAGTAAATTTAATTCTAACTTATTCTACAATATATATTTATCCGGTTGAGAAGGCTATTCACATTGGACAAATTGAAAACCCCCGAAAGCCCTAAAAAAGCGGGCTCATTTTGATTTTACTACACCCTCGTACGATTGCGAGTCCGCAGCACAAGGTGAAGAATAGGATCAGCTATGGCGTCCATTGAATGAAGACAAATCGTATGAAAAATACAGAAATGACCGGGATCACTTCCGTTGGACGGGAAAGCATAACGCGAGGCTTGCATGCGCGCCAGTGTGTGCGCACATATTTATATATATATACACAGACACAAGTGTATCTATAAAATGTAGCAAGTAGATGGGTTAGGTATCATCCTTTATTCAGATGTTCTTTCAGCGAGAGCAGCGCTCCCTTTCCTGTGTCTTTCAATGAATACTAAAAGTTTGTGAATGCCCAGCCGCCTCTGATATTAGTTATACTTAATTCAAGACACGAGGTTGATGAGGCGCGTGCACCAAAAACGGCGCGGGAGGGGTGGGCGCGTGGAGCGGGTGGGAGGGTGGTTGGGAGGGGGCGGTGGTTCTTTGCGAGTTCAAAGGTTAGCTGGTGCTCTCTTAATGGCGCCCTGCCAGACGCGCCCGTTACATTCTATTTTTCTTTAAATCCATCGCGTTCAACTTATATTTTCATTAGCCTTTCAGAACCGGGGCCAGCTCGTAAACCGTTTCACCTGTGCCAGCGGCGATCTTTTCTTCATCCGTTGAACTCTTTAGCTCGCATCCTCCGATCTTTTCCATCCTGCTCCTCTTATTCCATCTTCGTTCGCTATACACATTTAAAGATAAATAGGCGTTTTAAAATCGTATAAATTTTTCTACTATAAATCTCTAAACGGCTCACTTTTATTTCCACCCCTTTTCTTCTTATTTATTTTTCCTCCGCCTTATTTTTTTTATATCGAAGCTTTCCGCGCAGACGGACATTTCAATTTTGTTAGTTGGACACTTCAATTTCGTTTTTTTGAATCGAGTGTTCATGGCGAGTAATAATAAACATGATCAAAGCATGATTAAAATTGATTTAATAAAATGATTATTAGATGATTACAAAATAGGACTATATATGATCCAATACTGACTATATACATTGAGAGAAATATTATGGAAAATGTCCAAAAAAAATAGTAAACAAACCATATTTGTTGAACTGTTTATTTTGTTCTGTTTAATTTTGAATTGTTCTCTATTATAACTATGGTAAAAATTAATCTAAACTTTGAAGAAAAAAAATGAAAATCTGCTCGATCTGGTTCGTTTACTATAAATTATTGGAAATTTTCCATAATATTTCTCTCAGCGTATAATCTCATTTTGTGATCTAATAATCATCTTATTACGTCAAATTTGATAATGTTTTGAGCACGTTTATTTTTTCTCGAGCACCTGCCTTGATCTCAAGAATCCATTAATTCCCATTGATCCCGATTGAGAATCTCATTAAAAGTAAAGAAAGAATTTTCCATCGGATTTAATCGGCGTGTGGAATTTGTTTTCCTCCCGCGCATTCTTTCCCTTTTGTGTGCGAATAAAAAATATAAAAGTACCTCCGATTTAGCGCAAAACAGGGTTAGGTTTCGAGCGTAAACCAGCAGAAGTGAAATAAAGGGACAAAAACACGATTCGAATGTCTTCAGAGGCAAGTTACCGTGACAGAACACAGTCGTCTCGCATTCCCGGTATCTCGAATGATTACCTAATATTGCTCGTGGTGATATCGCCTCGCATATACAACTCCGAGGCAATTATATGCGTTTTATAGCGGCAACGGGCACTTGGCCGGGTATAATCACTTGATCAGTTTCGCCGCGCATGCCCCGGCCCCGGCGAATTCATAAGCATAGAAAGATGTGAATTAACGTGGGTACGTGTATATTTGCGGAATAAGAATAACGAGACAGAAATTACGCAAGCGAAGAATTATAACTCTATAAAACGGTGCCGCGGTTAAATAAAGTCAGCAATGCCGCGGAAATTAATAACTTCGATTACGGATTCAATCGGAGACGTCGGCCCGGCTATCGAAGCGCAGCGTAAATGGGAATTATTTTAATTGAGTCGAATTATATCCGATGGGCGGGGGAATTTAATACGCGGCAAGATTTAACGCCATTTTTGCGAGTAGCGCCGTTTTGTTTGAATTCATGGCTCGGATGGGTTGTTCGTATTAAATTTATATTACTGCGTAAACTTTTCATTGGCTCATAAACCATACCTCTTAATTACGTATTAATTATTGGCGAAAAAGTTATTGTAGTAAAGTTTTACCATTGCCATCGCAAACTTTATACGGGCTGCTTAGAAAAATGTACGATTATTTATGCGAATATATAATTGTGATAAAAGGACGAAATTCAGGTTTTAACATTCATTGTAATGGTTTGTTGCTGGATTTTAAAAGTGCGCAAGTACTATTTTAAGGGGGGGGGGAATGGAAATAATTCCCGATAAATCGGCGAAGTGAACGTTCGAAAGTTTGTTTTTGTTTAAACTTTTTAGTGTACTATTTTCACTGAGATGGGGTATAAATTAGATACATTTTTTACTGTTACTTTTGACATTCTATTTATAATAATTAAAGTGAGAGACTTTAATATGGCTTTATTCGGTTTTTATGAATTCTGCTTTGTTGATATTTCTCAGAGGAGACTAACTAAAAACAAGTTCTTTTGGGCGCTTCAGCTTGCGTGAGATTCCTAATTTATTTTTGTTCGCCTTTTTTTTGTCGTCTTTGCAATGCTACATTGTAATATGCATAATTAATTTTGGTTAAAATAAATATGTATATTTTATGTTTTATTATGCTTATTTGAATTTTGCATCATGAAAACAGACGAAATTGTTAATAATTTTAAAATGTTTAAATCTTTATGTTTTATATTAAAAAGGGTCACAAAATATATCGTCAAGTTATAATTTATACAGTAGTCATTACACTTACAATAAATTATTTGTTTATTATAGTACATATTTAGAGTACAATATCAAAAATTGTAAATGTTTTCTGTGCAGTTTTATAAATTGAGAGAAATTTGCATTTATAATATTCTTTACAATATGGTACAGTAATTTAAAATAATGTTAGAAGATAATATAGTCAAGGAATCCAATTGGATATCTCACAGTCTTCAGTCAAGTCCTTTACCACCACTCTAAGTCAAGTAGTACCTATGTTGTTAAGTGGTAACATGGAGTGGTGGTAAAGGGCGCCACTTGAGACTGTGAGGTAACGAGTTCGTTTCTTTGTCACATTTACTTACAATATTTTTTTAAATATAATATTACATTATAAGAAATACTATAACTGAACACATGTCCTTAAATTATTACAAAAGATACTCCAAGAAAAATGTTGGGACAAAAATGTTTATACTATATCTAAAAATGTGTAATTTTCATTAACGACCTTTCATTCAAAAATAGTTACAGCGAAGAATGAATGGAGCCGTGTTATTGTGCGTGCCCTTGTAGCGCACGACTGCGTCGAAAATTGCGGGGAATATGCATAAACTCGGCATAAAAAGATGCGCGCACATATAACGCGAATAAGAAACACAGGAATAAAAGTCAAGGAAGATGCAAATACTGTGGAGGGGGGGAAGGTGCGACGTCGTTGACGACGAGGCGAGCGGACCGGGACCTCGTATAATATCCGAGGTGTTAGGCACCCATGCCACGGTGTCGTCGACGTGTCGCGCGTCGGCGTGGGCGTGCGTTTTATATTCATCCCGAGGTATCATTTTCACGGAGGAAGCTTTAAAAACACGCGCGGCCAAATAAATAATGTTGCCCGTCGCAAACTCTTATCCCGAGGTCGCCGGGCGTGCTTATAAATAAGACTGCGCGATGTTCCTCGTCGCCTCGCGTCGCGTTCATAATTTCCCACTAATATCTGCACATATCTATATGTGTAACGTAGACGGGGGACACCTCTCGTCATCGGCGAGCGCCAGGTCGAATCTGCTTAGAACCGGGGAGAGATCTTTATCTCGTGCGAAGAAATGCGTTGATTTCAAAGCGTCCTCGCATAAACAAACTTTACCGACGGCCCCCAAAACTCGTTTCAATGACGCAAACCTACGTTCGATTCCGCGCGATTGTCCCTTCTTTTTCTACAATTTGTCACAGAACGGTGGAGTACTCTGAAAGACAAAAAGATTTTGAATTAACGTAATGAAATAATCTGTTACGTGATTGTATTCCCAAATTTGCAATTCTGCCAAGGAAAAATTGTTTAGATTTGTGCAAACTTGTTAGGCACACTTTGGCTTTATTTTTATAAAATTGATAATAATGTTTTACGTTGGTTATTTTGTATTTTTATTTCCTTAGTGATTAGTAAGATTTTGTGCTTAAAGAACTTATGGGAAACTTGGCTCAGGAGTGATCAGTGTGTGAGTAATAAATGATCAGGATGATGTTAGGTACTATGAAATTTTACCATGAGTTGCGGTTATTTTTGAGTTATATTTTGTTGAACAAAAATGTTGCCATTAGATATTTGAACTTTGGAGTCACTTGAGTTGATAGTAATCAATCCTTTTGAAGTAAGTAATTGGACATGGAAGTGCCCTCGCACATATTTGTCCCTCGTAGTGTGGGTCCAGTATATATTTTGTCATCTCAACTTTATATGCAGAAAAGAACTGATTTGTTTTTTTTAGCGGTACGCATTTTTTCGTTCAAAAAAGATTAAGCTCGAATGAAATTCGAAAAATGCAAACATAATTCAAGAGTTCTTCTATTTTCATAACAAAAGTGGTACGAGACATCCTCCCAAAAACTACAACATTTCTGGGATGCGAGCATGGATGGCGGCATCGTCGTATCCTTTTTCGCAAAACACGGTTCATTTTGGGAGGAAAAGGGAAGTCTGCGTACTTTTTTCCACCAAGGATTGCCAGATTTATGACGATCGCATCCAAGTTGTCTTATTTTTAACCTTTCACCCATTAACGAGCGTTGTTTCTCGCTCTGAACACATTCTTTTGCTGGAAAGTACCTTGATAATCGACGAGAGCACAGATACGCCTTTACGGTCGAGTTTTAAATCTGCTTGTATTACCTGCCATTGAGTTTACTTACCTCTTATTTTTTAACATTGCTCATATATTCTTTTATCCGCGAAATTATTTATACAATAAAATCAATTTATTATCATTATAATATCAAATGGAATTCATATATTCATTTCAACCATAATACCAAGCAAATCAGTAAAATTTCTTATTGCAAAATAATCGAGCTTCACATGGAGAAAAAAGAATATTAAAACTTAAAAACCAAGGGATTTCAAGTTTTAATAAACTGAATTCTAATTTTTGACAAACTGTTCGTAAGACAGAATGTCAAATTGTACAAAACTATATGGAATAACAATTTTTAATAAATTGATTTAATAAATTTTCATACTTTAGTTTGACATGTAATGATATTCTGCAAGTATAATGCCAAACTAGTATTTACATTATATAATATACTTAATTACAAATTAATATTTTTTCCTCTCAGTGTAAGGATAAACCTTTACGTCATAATCACACATTAACAATTTATCAAAAAAGAAACAAGAAAGAAGATTAAATTTGTAACAGGACAGGGAAATGCAACTGCGCGCCGTAAGTGGCAACCATAATTCGACGACTAGCAAATGAAATTAATCGAATGAAATGTTCATGAATTGGCATACATTAATACGTATAACGCGCCGCAGTACACGCGCTTCCATCGAATCGCTCGTTACTTCGCGATATTATTGATAGAACAACGGCAAGATTAAATCGAATTCGAAGCAAAATGATCCCGTGCTCGCGTTCCCTTATCGCTCATTATCCAATAATCATAATTAGCGATCGGCTCCCATTTACAACGTCAGGCGTCCCTCGCAGTGCTCCTTCCAAGTTATTTCGTAGCGCGATTATCGTCGTTATAAAATACGGAACTGGGTTTGTGACGAGCATTTATACGCGATCTTGAATACAAACGCAATAGTTTCGTAATTGCTTCGGCTGTGTGTGCGCGAGCGGGCGCGCGAGCATGTCTGCGTGTGACGTACACAAACGTGAAATTTCAGCGGGCGAGGCGACGGAACTGGCGTGCGAACGAAACGGCGCGAGCCGCGGAGGGTGCTGTAAGAAAGAGAAGGAGCGCTCCGAGGGATTCTGCTCCGGAGCGCGGGATAATAATGTTGACGTTAACTGCATAATTATGGAACGCCTCAGCGGCCGTTATTGCCAACTAAATTATCGCACGGGAGCAATTAGGATCCGAGTTTATTCATAAAGACCCCGACGAGTTCTAAAACGAAAATCTCGTTTCTAAGACTCGCCGCGTTTCGCGTTATGAAATTGTTTCCCGAACGCGACTCGTCTGCAATTAGTTTGTCATTCGTCAAAGTTTTCGCGAAGAAAATGGAGCGTAGGAAAATTTGTTATTCCGTAAGGATAATTGTATTGAGGAAAAAGGGTGCCAAAGATTTGAAATTTAGTTGAGTTTATTGAAATGTACCGAGAAAGTAGTATATAACATACCAAGGGCGCTATATTCCGGATGGAAAAACATTCTTTTCTGCCTGAGGACACACGCAGAAAAATGAAACAGTTAATATTCCCATAAAAAATTGGAGTCAAACCCCAAAAGACCATTTATGAACATTCTTATGATAAAGTATGAAAGAAATACTGTAATAAAGTATTTATTCCAATAAATTTAAAGGAAAAAAGTATTTTATTTTAGCATCTAATTCATATTTTATTGTAAGTATGTTCATTAACTGCCTTCTGGGCTTAGAATCCTATTTTTTATGGTAAAATTAACTCTTCATTTTTCTGCGTGCAAGAAAAAACGCCTTAAGGTAGAAAAGTTTTTTCTATACAATCAATTGGTACCAAAAAGAGATTTAAATATACTTGACCTTTTCAGGAAATATAGCTGGGGTTACTTATATTATTTTCAATATTTTTTTATAATTTCTTTACTTATATTCTTTCAATCTTTCCAACATGATTCTTAATTGATTTCATTGTTGTACACTGAAGATACTTGCCGGAAATAATGTTTTGATATAATTTTAAAATTAAAGATGCTAAGACATTTATAAATTATAATATTAGTCAGGCGGTTCTAAGCTTCACGGTAGCAACGGAGCATAACATTAAAGAATTATGAAGGTTTCCGGTGAAAGGATATTTCGTTAATGCCGCAAGTTCACAATCAATTTTTGTGACGCTACAGTAGTTTCGGGGTCATCGCGAGGCGTATCTTTCTTCAAATTCTAAATGAATTGATTGTATATGGGGTAACCGGCGATGATGACGAGACAATTATATTTGCTCGTAGAAAAAACTTGCCGTGCATCGATTCACTTTATTGTTTACTCCAAACAAAGCACTATTACCGTTTTACATTTTTTTTTACGCGTTATAATAATGCGCAGATGCTAGAATCATTATTCCCACCGTCTTAATAGTTTTTTAAAGTATAACTTTTTGCTCGAAAAGTATTTTTATCGAACAGAAGTGTTCTTCTGAAACGAAAGTAAATCCTTTTTACGAATTAAGATTAAATGTAAACACTTTCGAGATACAAAATTTTATAATTTCAATATTTTTTGTTTTTAAGTAGCTTAAATAAAAATAAGGTACCAATAAACTTGGCATTAAATTTCATAACACTATAAAATTGATTGTTTGAGTAATTTGTATTTTGTAATTACTGCTGTAATCAGCTGGTGGCGCCCCCCTCTCCTCCGTATATTAAATGACTTTTATAAGTTCAACCATAAACGATCAAAGATAGTTCCCTTGGCCGTAAATATTCATAACAACACAATCATTTGGATCTAAGAACAGTTATTGCAGGAGGCATTTTGGAAAATAGAAGTCGAGATTTTCAGCATCAAATGAATTCTTAACGAGGCGCGCCATCCGGCAGCAGTTTCTTCAATCGTCCGGAATTAAGG
The DNA here is from genome assembly GCA_022817305.1 of Leptoteleia sp. ZL-2020. NCBI lineage: Eukaryota > Metazoa > Arthropoda > Insecta > Hymenoptera > Scelionidae > Leptoteleia > Leptoteleia sp. ZL-2020. Next base: position 15,481 of record JABFPN010002159.1, read on the forward strand.
CTTGCGACACTGCGGAAAAGTTTACGAATACTTGAAGGCAAGCGCCGCGCATAACTTTCCTTCATTAAGCATAATCGCTATTTGATGCAGATAAGTTCATTTTCGCGAGAGCGTTTACCTCCCGATGAGCGCGAGCGCTACGTCGGCCCCCGGGGGCCGCCACCGGCAAGAACAGTAAGCGTCAGATTTATCGAACGCTTAATTAACATACTAATCTGATTTTCAAGCTGAACTCAGATTTAATTTTTCAAGCTCAAAAAACTCGACGAAACGAAGTAAGCGGGATATTTTGTTTAAAGAAACTTTCCCCGGCGCTAAACCGTCGCGTAAAGGATCGCACTATTCTTAGTAGAAACACTGTACGTCTGCGAGTATGACAAATTTCACTTTTAAGTCATTACTCGAGGATTACGTATCTTAAAAGGACATTGACAATATTGATCGAATGATCATATTTGACCACGCAAAGCCGTTAAATGGACGTGAAATAGAAGTTATCGCAAATGACACATTCGTAATCGTTGATTTAATTTTATACCAGTCATTCCAAATCTCAAATCCTGTTGCAATAAGAATGAGTCAGCAGTGGACGCGTTGCCAGAGTAAAACGAGCTCGTGTTATTGGTGTGCCATTTTCAGTTGAGCCGTCATTAAAATCAGACACCCTCTGTTACGTCTGGCCAGAATTTTGGGGATTAACGTGCTTATCCATCTGTGATTAAAATGAAGCTCAACTAAATCATGTTACGTTTGATTTATTGTATTAACAAACACTTAATTGCGTTATATTCACATTAATTTATAGAAATTGACGGATAGGCCTGATTTTCCTTCGGAAGCGTTGACCTCGTTTTGCGGGCATTGAAAATAATGTTTGACAAATGTCCGAAAAATCATCCGAGTCGAACGATTTGTCAGAATTTTCCAATGAATTTCCCTTCGAAATTTGTCAGAAGAAATATTATCATATTTTCTAGGAGAATTTTCTGATAATTATATATCGGTAAACTTACACTGAGAGAAATATAGTCAGAATATATATGGTTATTGTAACCTATTTTTCTTATCAGATGTTTGTAATCTAAATGCATAAGGCAGTGATTCTAAAAAGTACTATCACTGATAGGACAACTAAAATTAAATTTAAAAATTATATCCGTATTATTTATGCATAGAAAGCTGTTTTCCAACGGCGAGAAATGAACTCAAATTGCAATCATTCTAATGTGTTGAATGTTGACAACTTAACCACGAGTCATTTTTATTTACCTAGTCTTCTTTAAGTATTTAAAGTTTAATTATACATCAGAGTGTTAAAACAAAACACGAGCAGTGCCTTATACATTCGCTTTACTAACACAAATCGTACTTTACTCTATCATATTTTTCTCAATTTATACGATCTACTCAGTTTATTCTTCAACAATAACATTTTCCCTCTGTAATTGCACTTGGTTCCACCAGTTCTTTATATTCCAACATATTTCAAGTTGCCAATTTCGTTTCTGTATTAATATGCACGAATGGTTTAACCAAATTTCTTGGAAGATTTTTTCCCGGCGCGGTAATTCGATCTGGTGAATTGTTGCCGGTTCGGATGGAGCACGGGAATATGTCAAAAAGTTTGTGTGATCAAAATTACACGCGAACACCTACACAGCGATGGGTTAAAATGTGTATGTACATATAATACTCACTCGAGTAATAAAGCGTAGGCGGCTCTACGGGCATTACGAACATTAGATCGAGACACGAGCGCAATAAACCTATCTGTATAATCTGCCCTACAGGAATTAACAACCCTCTGAAGGTAGCTACTAACGAAGTAATTCACTGGATGAATGCGAAGGGCGAAATACGAATGTGGAACTGGTCGAGGTGATGCCAGTCAGAACCCTCCAGCCATTCTATGTATATATTTTATATATCGATGCATGTGTACGTATAATTCCAAAATTGAGATTTAGGTGGGCCAAACTTCTTTTTTTTTCTTCTTCTCTTTAATGCTCATTTCGGTGCGGCCAATTGAGCCACTTTTCATCAACGAAGTCAATTAAAGTAGGATATTATTTTCAATTCAAACTGACGTCAGAATTAACGCGAACTCCTTTGCAACATCCAGCCCCCGGCTTTTTGCCCGGCTCTTTTTTCTTTAATCTTCGTTTAATTCATTAAGTACATTGAATTCAGCGCGGTCGTACGCGATCATTATTGCTTTATGCATTATTAGGTTTGAAGGACGCTTTATACCTGGTACGAAACCGCGTGGCGATCGTTAAAAAATTCACAATTTTGCAATTCCACTTTTAGTCAACGTTAACCGGCGATATAACTATGTTAACTGTATTTTTGTACTTCATCAATTACTCGCGGAAAATAAATAACAATGAACTGTAGTAAATAAACTTTCATCGGTCACGTTTGGAATTCGAGTTTTTGTATTGCATTTCCTCTGTAACGATTATCCCTGTAATTGATTTAACCGTGAGCATCGATATTGCAAATTGCTATCGAAATTTCTGAAAATTTCGCCCGTGTAATTGGACCGGCGCGAATTTTACGTCGAATGTGCATTCGAAAAACGTGAAAAAATAATGCGGCAGGACTTTTATGATTTGAACGATTAGGTGTATTTAAAACGGCCGGTATTATATATGGGACGTATATGCCGCCATGTATGGCACTTATAAAGTTTAATTAAATTCTTCGTAAATGCAAATCCTTTCGATGGAAAGCAACTCGCGATGTATATATATATTTCAACGCGACGATTAATTTGACGACTGTTTAAGGACTAATCGCAAAGTTGATACGAACGAGGAAACGAGATCTAAACTAAGAAGACGTTACAAATTTTGATTGTAACGAATAAAGCGGCGGCATCAAGCGTGGATTGTAAACAAAGTGAATGACCAAGGGAGTCAAAAGCGGAAACAAAATGGGTCGATGAAGGAGAACGTTACGTTTCTGGCGATGCATTTGTTATTCGCGACGGAAGGATTGAGGAGGGGGTTCAAGGGGGGATGAAGAGAGGGGGAGGGGGTGGGTGAACGTAACTTCACTCTGGAAGTCGAGATGCCGTGTGTTACCCGAAATATCTACGAGTACCCCGGGAGGATATAAATGAGCGGCAAGAGTCGACAAATCAAGAAACTATCGACATAAATAAATTTGTGGCCCGCCAGGGGTTTCGCGAGAGCCATCGTAAGAGATACGTCGTGAAACTATGAGGGAAATGGCAGGCCCTAAGTCAGCAATTACCCATGTTTCTACCCGACGCTGCTTCCACTCTCTGTTAACGTCCTTGGCAATATTACGTAGATTACACGTGCTCGCGAAAAGTATTGCCTTGTTGGGCACTTTTCTCTTGTCAAAACGATTTACATGCCAATTGTTGGCTGCGCTGAAAAAAAAGCAATATTTTATTATACAGTGAAAGAAAATATGCATCTAGTTAAACTTAAATTCAACTCCCTTCTAGTAAAAGTAACTGTGGTTCAAGTTAAAGTGGTATATATATGGTCTATATATGGTTGATATATGGCAGTAATTGATTTTGCATATAAGGAAATTATTAAATGCATTTATGGCTAATATATTATATCAATTATTGCCAAATATTGACCATATGTGGATTAAGAAAAATCATATATGTCCATACATGATTTTTTTATTCCCTTATATGAAATTGTTAAAACATGTATGGACTATATATGAACCATATGTGTTTCATTTTTACTAGGGTAGTTAAAAGAATTGAAATAATTCACCTGGACAACATATAACATATATGAGAACATATTTCGTTTAAAATTTAATGAAATCGAAACTTTAACGTACCAATTTACCATTACAATAAATGTGTATCATTTGTTTTAAATGCACCAAAAATAACAAAAACTTCATACCAAGCAACGATGTTGGAAATTAATTAAAAATATAAATTCTTTTATTATACATCAAACATATATTTATGTTTGTTGACTGACGGCGCGCGGCAAGGCAAGAGACTGGCTGTGCGATCCGAGATTTACACAGTATATTCGAAATCATGCAGTTAAGGAGTAAAAGAAGGAATAGTTAAATTGTCAGCGAGATATTTTTGAATGATATTATTTCGAGGTTTACGGCGTGCACATAATAATGTTGAAGGTACTCGAATGACGAAGAGTTCCATAAAATGTAATAAAATTTATGAAACGTCTCCTGTAATTTAATATATACTTACGTGATATATGCCCGGATTATAACGCGCATAAAGATACTCCATCATTACTTTTATAACGCGCAATATTTCACGCAACTATTCGACGCAGTAAACAATTAATCTTAATTAAGTTGAATTCAGTATTTCATCGTAATTCAATCTCGGAAGTGCGGCGCAATGTTCTTGCCAAATATTCCCACGTAACATTGTAAATCTAGCGACGTTCGCATTAAAATTCGCCCGAATAAAATGACCGATCGTCGCGCAAATGGTTACTGCACTTTGACTGACACTTGATCGCATAATCGGCGACAAATAAATGTATCAATAATCGTGTAAACGTTTAACGTACACTGATAATCGCGTTGAATAATCCATCGCGAACAATTAAATTTCGTGTCGCTGAATGCAACTTTCGACTTCATGATTCGAGGGACATTAGTCACGATAGAGTAGAACAAGTTAAAAATAAAAGTGAGTCTTGTACTTTTCGTTCGAATGAGCAACACTGTTTTGTCGGCCCGGCTGTATCATTTACATCGGATACAAGATGTGACAGCCAGTGATATTCGACGATTATTGTGACAACTCCGGATGTTTCATGACAAGCGGCCATTAATCATGCGTGAACACGCCAGAAGTGTCGACGGACAAAATGCCAGCAAATTGCACGTGGAAAAAAAAAATTGAAAGATTAATATTTCACTATCGTGCCGGTATAACGTGGCATTATCGCGTATTAACATAATGGACGATAACATTGTTTGTAATTAAATAAATTGTACCATTATTCATTCATTAATGCATCCATTTAAACTATGTATTAAATTGTAACGTCTTGCGAGTAACATGAAATACTTTGAAGTAGACAAATCGTATTATCAATTATAGTATAAAAAATTTTAATTTGCAATATTTTATACTTATTGTATAATTATATATTTTATAATTTATCGTATAAAATTATACACGAAATGATCGGAAGATACACGTATATCATTAATTTTACCAAGTTTGTGTTCCATTATAAAATATTGAACAGTAAATTATTTAATTAAGCAAAAGTAATTATCAATTATTATTTTAAAATATAAACGCAGCGTTTTTATTGGCCGATTTATCGGCAAAAGTCATAATTTACAATTAGAAGACCATAAAATAAATCGTGTTGCGCGCTTGCAAAAATTATACTGCCCAGTGTCTCTTAACATTTTCCTATTTCCGCATTATATTTCACAGCTTTATATTATCGAATAAAAAGCCGCGCGCGAGCGTCGTTAGGGCACAGCGAATAAAAACGCGCCTCGCCCGTTAAAAAGTTTCGGCGTATTAAAAATGAATTTACGATAATTATGGAATATATTGACTCGCGCGTCGTTGAACAATTCTTTATAACTGTTCAATTCATAATTTACGATCATTAATAAAACGGCAATTGCAATAAATTAACGCGCTGAGTATATTTGATACATTAACACTTGTTGCGATATATAAATCTGTAACTTTACTCGATAGAGTGAGTCCGAGGCATAATCCAGGGAGGGGTGGGTGGGGGGGGGCGGTCGTGCAACGTGCGTCATAAAATGAAAACAAAATAAGGAGGATCCGGTACGTCGACCAGCGGTAAGATTGGAACATTTTTCCCGTCGCGTCCTTGTCCGATCCCGTTCGGTGGAAAAGGACGCGAACAAAGGGAGGGAGGAAGGAAGGAAAAAATCTCCAAATCGAAAATCGTTCAACTTGGATTTCGATTTCCACTTGAATTGCCCGCGACCATTCGACTCAACTGGGAATCCCCCCGTGGCAATTATTTTCAATTTGCAGGCGCAATATTAACGATTTGATCCTTGATACGTCAGGACGTCAGAGGGGTAATAGGACGTGGCCGATGGGAAGGAAGCTCGCGGGCTCGAGTCCGTAAGCTTTACATGAGTTTACGAGCAGTTCGGCTTTGGCCTTATTGGCAGATTCACCTGGCGTATGTTGCTCATGACACTTAAATTTACGTTTCTACGATAAACGGAGATGTTAAGCCCTTCGATGGCCTCAATCACTCAAGTTACACCGAGGATAAACTTTACGGCTTCACGGGCGTGTAATAGAAAAAGCTAATAAAAAATGGAAGCCATACGAGACAATATACGGTAAAAAGGTCCACTGAGGCAACAATTGCGCTTCGAAAAGTGGCGCCGGGGGAGGGAAAAGGGCGGCGATAGAAAAATTCGACATTCCGATAGGCGCGTCCTCTTTCGGGCCGCGCGCTTTATGATACCTGTGTCACACGCACAATCGAGACATCTAGGACTTGTATTTACAAGGAACAATACGTATAATACCCGGTGCATAACGGGAATTGTAGTACTTATTGAGCCGGACCCATTAATAACACTCGACAAAGCGGTACTTATAAGGTACCTCCCAACCAACACGGCCCTGAACTTAGAGTGGTAAGTTTAGTTAGATTTAAAAAAAAAATTATAACGAGGTGGCGTAACCACCCCGTCGAGAGTTTTGGATTAGCCAATTTTGAATTTCCCTCCTAAATTTGAAAATTATTTGAATTTGAAATATTCATCCACATATCAAGTGACTGAAATTGGGGAAGCTACCCGATAAGTATCGTGGGACATGTTCATATATATATATATATATATATAAATTAACTCACAAAATAATTCTGACATTTGAACGTTACTTTAGCTCATGGTTTAACCTTCACTTTAGCCATCAGTGCACCGTTGTCATGGAAACAATATTAACCAATAGTGGATAAGCTAAACAGAGAGAATGTGACACTATTTATCTCTCTTGGATCATGAGGGACACTGCATTGCATTGAACACGCAGTCCATTCTATATGTCGATGATAAGACCACCTATTCTTTATCTACTGCACATGCGCGAATGGTGTGACAGAATTATTGGCAACATCGCAGAAAATTATATTTTTTTGGGGGGAGGTGGGGGATTGAACATCCTTACATAGAGCATTTACGATAAATAAATGAATTAGAAAATAAAAAAAAATATGAATTGTATGCTAAATAGAAACAAACCCTATTTTTGTGCGCATGCTCAGTATAAAAGGTGATAGAAATCGATATATTTATATTAACTAAATTTCTTTGTTTCGGTTATAATTTCCGAAATACTTATGTATGTACAACTTCATCCATAGTTCATGCGCTAAATTAAATTTATAAAAGTTACCGTATGATCAGATTTAAACGACAATATTTGTTGGCCGGTGTATTGAAGTATTTATACGACTATTCCTCGATAGTCAGTAAATGATTTACATAAAATTAATGTGTAACTAATTCCTCTTTAGACTTCAGAATTTACATAAATTGTTTGCATTAAATTAAAAATCTTTGGCTAAACACAAGAAAATTGTTTACATTATTGCATCAGTTCTTATTTTATGTTTTACACGCTATATACAAATCACATCTACAAAAAAAAAGAACAACAGATTTCATCTACATAATTATACTTAAATTATCAATAATTAAATTGTCCACATAATAATAATTAAATTATCAACTTTTTTATCACATATTTAATCGAATAAAATGAATATTTAAGCGTTATATAAACTGCATGACACATTCAATCATACACTTATCGAATGGTGACTAACATAACCTCAATATGTCAACGAAAACTATTTGGATTTCACTGTGTTGACGATTAGATAAATTTGTATGGCTAATTCAACCAAACAGTGTATGTAATTCAATCAACTCGCTGGGTTAGTTTTCATAACATTGGCTCACATTCCGTGTCTTAAAATGTTATAAAATGAACTAATTCCTTTGCTATGAAATGTACTTGCCTGGTGTACATTGCATATACAATACCATAACCACTGAGGCATCATGAATACAACATTCTTTCAGTTATTCAAACAGTATTCCAAAATTGGGTACAAATCTGGTGCTTACACTGAGAAAAAGAAGAGAGGTAATAACTTAAGACGGTCCAACAATTCCCTATGGGAAATTGCCAGAGTCGACCTATGGGGCCGAATCTGGCCCAGTACTGTAAGCCAGACTTTGGTAAAGAGATAGGGCCGGTACTGGTTTGAGCTTGGTTATCAACAAAAACAGAAGATAAC
>JABFPN010002160.1:0-23803 GCA_022817305.1 Leptoteleia sp. ZL-2020
CTCCTTGTAGAAAATATGTTTGTTTCAGGCATAAATATACTTCCTATGAACGGGAACTCACAACGACATTTATGTGCCTTGCATAGGTATACTAATATACTTGTGACTTTTTCAAGTATAAAATATACCTAAACTAAGTATACGAATTCTTGTGCCCATCATAAATTTCTATCAGTGTATATACTTAAATGCTGGGAGATTATATTATGTCACTACATATATATATACCATTCGAATCAGCATAAAAAGATACGTCGTAGGCATCTAACTTCCAAGTGAACATTTTTCAAAAACTATTGCGTAAAAATTACAAAACAAAATTTATTTAATAAAAATCTCTTACAGTACCTTTATCCACCCATTTGCCATACTCATAGCCAACATGATACCGATCACACACTTCGATCACACAATCGTACCGGTTTAACCGACGTAAGCGACACGACCGATTATACTCGTGGAACTAACCGCACCGATCCCACTGATCACACTCTGAAAGTACTAGTAAAACTGACAAAATTGCGTAAAACTGATTATAACGTTGCACTGATAAGGATTTAATGGTTTTAATAAGTACTAGTGTAGTTAGATAATGTTATGATAACGTGCAGGTGAATATAGTTTAATATTAGCAAATTCAAAAATTCACAATTGTAAAAGGATTAAAAATATAAAGATAACTTCAGAGTATCAAACAATCGCATCTCCTCGTGCTTTTGTAGCGTGAATGTTCATACTTGCAAAATTAAAATATAAAATAATTATCTTTCGTATAATTGAACGTACGTATTTTCTGTAGAAATTTTTAAAATAATTAAAACTAATTCGTTTATAACTGTGTAAAACTTTATTTTTGTAGAATGAAATTAATTTTATGTATAATGGAAAATAATACGCAATTATTATTGCTAATTCAATTACAAATTATTAAGGGGGTTATAAAATTTGGAAAAGAACTTAATGTTTTGAATAATTATCAGAAATTAAAAGCTTTTGCGTTGCGTAATTTAACGTGTAATTACATTAAAAATATTTTCAATTATATCTCAAAATCGTGTTATAAAAGTTGATGAGTATAAAATGCAAGAATTAACATTTTAAAATGACACACGAAAATCATTTATCGAAGTTAAAACTTAAAGCGAAATTTTGTCCAGAGATAAAAAGGATTGAAATATAGTTTGCTTAATTGCGATAAATTAAAGAATTATTATGAATTATTTAAATAAATTTTTTCCCTTGGAAAAGTATTATTCTTACATGCATTACTCATTTATAATCTGACATACTAATAACGAGTCTACTACAAGGAATGTGAATAATAACTCTGGCTACATTTTAAATATACGTTCAAGAATTATTTCGTATTTCTGCAGTGCAGTTGTCAGAAACAATTTGAACATCTCGAAAGACTATTTATTAATAAAATAATGTTTCACAATGTTTACATTCAGTTAGAAAAGTTCTTAAAATTTGATTCCCCGAGCGTGGTAATATCAAAGTCTATTAAACTGATTCTGATATTTATATATGCATATATTTATTTATATTAAACCGTTACATGAAATTTAATAAACGTCAACTAAATTTTCATAAAAAGCATACACGGTAGCAGAGTCTTGAACGATTTGATTAAAAATTAGTGCTTCCCTCGGCGTGCCTTTGCATGTTCATATTACATAATTTGTTGAACAATAATGAATCCTTCATATAATCGATTTTTGTGTGAAAAATTCGATCGTAAAATGGAGGCTCAAAAAGCTCGCGACTAAAAGCGCTCGGTTTTGTCAAATTTTTCATCGGAATATTTATTATTAATTTAAATCCGTTGAATATTTCGCCCACTTTATGCGGGATATTTTTAATAACGATAGAGGACGCTGCGAAGAAGATATTGGCAATAAATTGTTATTTCTGACACTTACGGCGCCCGTTATTTTCGCCATTCATTTGCTGCAAGTAATTTAATATGATAATTATTTTGCAGCTTATATATCTGACTTGATTATAATATTAGAATTTATGCAGATTGTTAATTTTAACGTTGATTCATCAGTTGATAAATTGAAACTGATATTTTATGGATCGATAACTTATATGACCGAAGAAGTAATTGTTTTATTGAGAATTTAAATGAATAATTCGTTAAAATAATATCGCTCGCATATCATTTAATTACTTCATACTTTGTAATGCGTTTATGCAGCTCATCGCGTAGCATTGGATATTCCTCTTTTAAAACAATTCGACCGAATGGCGTTTGCGTATGTACATAATTATTGTAAAAATTCAACGCCAACTTCATTCAAATTGTTGAACGCGCGCTAAATATTATTTACAGTACGAAGAAGCTGTTTTCCTTATTAATGAAATAAATTAACGTGTAAAAAAAGGATAGGATATCTGTTGCGATAACGTGACCAACCGTACGAGTTTCGATTATTTGAAAAGATCCTTAAGTCATAAAGATCATAAAGATTAATAGTGTAACTATTGTTTTCCAAAGTCTAGTTATTTGGAAAACGATTATTAAAACAAAAGACCAGTACACTCACAAAACTGTCTATTTAAGAGTGATAGAATATTCTTATATTAAATAGGATTTCCATTCATTATATGGACAAAACGAAATTCTATTTATAATAAGAATAAATAATTCTTATAAAGCATATATTTATCTAAAGAATAATTCCATTTAAATGGATTTTTTTTCAAGAAAAGAATAAAAATAGTTTTAGTTTAAGAATATTCAACAGATGATACAAATTTAACCTAACAGTTGCATGCAGTATATATAAATATGTACATACCCACACTACATATGAAAATATGTATATTTTAAATTGTTCGAAGCACTAATTTATCTTGAAATTTGTAAACACAATATAATTAATTAAACAACACTGACCGAACGTAACTAATTTAATACGAATGGAACACAGGTCGAAACAATACTGCGACGATGACAGCTGAACTAGGCTTATATATTTACAAATAGACATATTCTTATAATAAACAGAAATCTCGTTAGTATTATGAGATAAGATTTATCATTAAATTAATTTCCTTTTAATATAAAAACTTAAATGTATTGTATACTAACTGAATATTCTTATTTTTAATTGATTTTCTATTAGTATTAATAGGACAATTTTCTTTGTACAGTTTTCTTAAAGTAAGTATATTTTTTTTCTGAGTGTAGAAACATTTGGCCTACCAATTAACGTATTGAATCAAAACTGTCCTAAACTTTTTCCTTATGAGTATAAACATTATTTGAGCGATTTTTACTATAGCTACTTCATAAAAAACTACATATAAGTAATTTCATCACTTATATTTTATTCATCATATTATACCTTTATTTCCATTTAACAATAAAATAAAACAGTAATCAACTGTGGTATAATTTTTACAGTATAATGGCAAAATATTGGCTTCAAATTGTGTTCATAAAGTAAAAGTGTTTTGCCAATTCAAAATGTTAAGGTGGTCATCACATGCCAAGACGTCAACACTAAAAAATATATAATCAATTGTTTTTTAGCTGTTGATCGGCACATCAATGGCCTGATGGATAGCCGGTGACATTTAGTGTTTCATTTTTTTCTATATGGGTAATTGAATATTTTGAAATAAATAGTATTTGTTAACATTTAGACGGTTGTTTCATCCCAATTCCTAACAATGACAAAAGGGTAACCTCTTTCATTAGAGCTTTATTCTTGCTCTTACTTGTCTTTCAAGAATGTAACAAAGTAATAAAAATAAGAAGCATAATCACGATTATAATTAGAGGTGATTTTATTTTTGCAGTGTCATTCCACGATTATCTCGTTAATTATATGCTGATGTACATTTTTTAATTTATTAAAATATGAAGGAAAATTTTAATTTCGTTATCTTCTGTAAATGAACATTTTTTTAATCATGCAAATACGCTTACTTTATCTGCCTTGACGCGTGCATTATTCTCTTGTATTGCAGACGAAAAAAGTGCGATCTTTGCTAATATATTAAATTATGCGAAATTCACAAAGTCATACGTATGCAATTGTTAAATTAAACGATTATTTGTTATACGTTTTCCCTAGGCAAATCTCCTCTTAAATAGTCTAATTATTAAAACATCAGCCTTGTTTATTGCTTTTTGTCAAATTGCTTTATAAAATTGCATTCGCCGAGATATTAAATCGTAACGTAAAAACAGCTACGATAATAATAATGATAACGACAATAATAATGCGGTAATTTACATTTTTAATCTAAATAAGTCGACGCAAATAAATTGACGCAAATAAAATGCAAATTTACGAAATAACTTCTTGATAAAGCAAATCTAAATGAATGATGTGTAAAACGAGTTTCAGTTTCGTTTATTTCGCTGAATTATTTTATCGCGACAAAGTAAAAACGTTTCGCTTTGTGTTATTTGGAAAACTCATTATGGAATATTGCAAAATTTTAGATCGGCTCTAAGTGTTTCGCACGATTGCGATAAACGTTAATTTGAATATGAAATATAACAACGGGACGTAATTACATTTTAAGCAGAACATTCACTGAAAACACTCGGCTGGAAAACTTAACTAACTAATAATGCGGGTAACGTGACAAAATGTGCGAACTGGGCGAGGGAAAAAGTGAATGAAAACAAAATGAAGAAGGAAAAGGTCAATTAATATTTCTTGATTAACGTCTATCTAAAATAATTCCGCAGCTCTTTTGGGTTAACGTTATTTTCTATACGTATTTTATAGATAATATATCTTGTTTTAAGCATTTCCCGACTAGCAATTGTGAAAAGTTTTTTTCATTATTCTAAATTTGTTACGACCTTTGAATTCAACGTACAATAAAATAAATACATAAAACAAACTTTTCTCCATAAAATTGGTCATTACACGTGGGAGAAAAAATATATCGGAACTACATTGTGTAAAACAACTGAATATAAATGTTAAGACTAAATAAAAATAATATAAAATAAAAGTTTGCCATTTTCGCTTTATTTATCATTACGATATTTATATTCAACTGTCCTTCACAGTCTAGTTCCAACGATGCTCTTTGAATTGACCCAATGCAGTATTTTTTCCGATGAAACCAAAAACCTATAGGAGATCAACTTACGATGATTCATACTTCGTTAACAGAAAAAAATGGACCGACAGTTGGTGCTAATGATTGCATGTATGGAGCATGTTAAGTTGCACACGAGAAAGGATTATCTGAAGAGAATATAAGCCTTATAACCGATGAAATTGCAAAATATTTTTAGCGATTTTCGACTTGTTTCTCGATAATTGAAATATTTCAATAGCCTTGCACGCGAAATAACTGTCCGCTAGAATTTGCACAAGACATACTTTTATTGTGTAATTTTGCAAAACTTAAAAAGCACAAATAATTGTCACTGAGCGCGGAAATGAAATCCAATTTTCACCTAATTTTAAATATTTACACGGAATATTACATTAATGATAAACCTATAAGCATTTAAATATATCCCAAGTAAAAATAAACATGATCAAATTTTACGTATTAAAATGATTATTAAAAGATCACAAAGTGAGACTGATCTAATTTTGATCACAATGGGATCATTATGTGATCTAAACATGATCAATATTTGGTCATAAATATAACAAATCATTTTATTATGTCAAATTTGATCATGTTTACTTTTACTCAGGATACATTTCTCTTTTTTGTATAATACGTATTTTAAGAGTGCTTTAAAATTACTGCTTCTTTTTATTTCACGAGAATGATTAAACTGAATGGAGATTACAGATTTCAAACAGACCTGGCATTGTTTTCCTTTAATGCACAGACTGTTGTCTTAAGTGAATACATGAAATTACTTAAATATTAATAATAATATTATTACTGTATCTTTATATTTATATTACGTTCCATCGAGTAGAAACGATTCACAAAAACGTTTCACCAGTTTTTATGGAAAAATTATTTTTCACAATAAATGCAATTATTTAATTTGAAGCACGAAAGTGGAACCGCAGTATATTAAGTATAAATGCACTCCATCACTTTTTACATTTTTATTCATCGACATATCGGCGCGATAACTCTATCAAATATTATTAAAGCGTTACTTGTTAAACGACAAGCAATCAGAAAATTAAACAAATTTAACTTTTCATTACGCTATAAATCGGGAACTTGAACAATGGACTTGATGCATTTTTTTGTAGCAAAAAATTAACAACGTTTTTATTGCCAAATTGTGCGAAATAGTTGTTAATCAAACGCGCTTTGAAATAGTTAAGAAAGTACACTCAAGTATCAAATTAAACAGTTGCACAATTATATATTAAAGTGTGTAATCGCGGTGTGCTTTTGCTAGGTATTTTAGTGCGCCATTGTGACGTCGAAAAAATGACGGAAGTGCCACTTTTACAATGCGGCCGTTAATTTCGCGAAAATTAATAACAATGCAACGCGCAAAATCGACTTGATTAACATTAAAAACTTATCTGCAAAATTTATTGTTCTAAGACAGCGCATTACAAGTTTGATCAAGATCAATTATTCAACGTTTCATTAAATGAAAGTTGATTAAAATGCTTGAACATTGTATCCAATCAACTACTTTTATATCTTAAAATAAACGTTACAAGAAACGATATGAATATTACGCAAGCGACATAACGTTATTATT
The DNA here is from genome assembly GCA_022817305.1 of Leptoteleia sp. ZL-2020. Classification (NCBI taxonomy): domain Eukaryota; kingdom Metazoa; phylum Arthropoda; class Insecta; order Hymenoptera; family Scelionidae; genus Leptoteleia; species Leptoteleia sp. ZL-2020. The sequence continues at coordinate 6,686 of JABFPN010002160.1, forward strand.
AGTCGTATTAGAGAATCGCAAACTGCGTTATTATGTGTATAAATTCTTCTAATGATTACGACGAGTATAAAAAGGAAGAAAAAAAAACTGATGCCATATGGCATCCACGGCGCACGAAAGGGTTAGGCGTATTAAGGCAGCTCCTATAATGAGATTCTTAGATATGTATTTATGTTCAATATGTATGCTATTTTTGCTTATGTTACTGATATTTAATTCATACCACCGCTGCATCATTAATAAGCACTGACATTTGAAACAAACCGAAATCATTTGTAATGAAACTTCTTTCGCAGAAACTTATTTATAAAACTTTGATTGGGTTAATTTACGTCAGCGTTTATGCGGTTTAATTGAATTAATGGAACAGTCTTAAATTGTTAATACGCCGCTCCGGAGTGGCGTTCGGGGCGATTGGCGTTTTTTGCAAACGTGCTTTCAAATAAATCGTGCCGACAATATTCTTGACGGAATTTCGAATGCGACGGTTATCTTCAGACTCTCCGTATCCTTCAAACGGATTTCCACAAGTTATCGATTGCGCGCGATAAAAATCGAGCACGCTTTAAAGTGAAATTTCACTCGTTTAAGAAGTTTGAATAGGCAAAATTGTCGTCCAAATTATTATTGGTCAATTTTTTATAACAAAAAATAATTTGAGAAAAACTTTGAGTAGACGTTGCGTTTTTCTTAAATTAATTTTTATTTTATAACACAATCACAGAATGGAACTGAAGAACGAAACGTTTTTAAAATAAAAAATGTAAACAGACAATGTTTGTAAACATTTGAAAGGTCGTGTAAATACAAAAACAAATTGTTTTAAATATTGTAGGTCATAAAAATGGAATTAAAAATAAAGTAGAAACAAATTCTGTTTACGTTTCGTTTTTTTTTTTTTTTTTTTTAATAACGTTTCATTTTTCAGTCCCATATTTACAGATGTGTCATCAAGTGGGTTATGCCAATTCTAAGTTGGCCATCCATTGACATTTTGTCTTAAAGGGGGATTAAATTAAGTATACAGAATTCGTCAAAAGTGAGGACCTTTTGGGAAGGACGGTGGGGGGAGGCTCGAGTGTTTCGCGCAAACGATTTTAGCAATGCGCGGCTTGCACAAACGCGAAAACGTCAGGCAATGATTAAGTTTTTGTCCCGACCCAAGTCGGAGCCGAGAACAATAAAATAACAAATTAAAGCGACTTGCGTAAACACAATGGCTCTCTCAAATCGAGTAACCGCAGAGGAGAACGAGTCTTAATGCGCTGGTCGGCATGAGACGTGGCTCAATGTAATTGCACCTTTTACGAGCGAAACTAAATCCACGGGAGAAGGCTCTGACCTCCGCCCGGCCGATGTCTACTTCCACCCAGCCACGGGGAATATTTCCCCCCGTCGACATTTATTAAGTATTCATGGTTCGCGGGCGGCGCGTTTTCGCGTGCGATTACGTTCCCCCGTGGACGTGCCCGTCGAGGAAACAAAAATACATCGAGGATTGGACCGATCAGCAATCGATCCAGGGTTAATGACACACACAAAAATCTGCCGCATTTTTCGGACCGTTCAATCTCGCTGAAATATTAATCGTCCCCTTTTTATAAACAAATTAATTCTATTTCTATTTCAATGAAAATAATCTTCCGCCGCGTTTCAAAGTGTGATTAATACATTTAAATATAAATTTACGTTATTTCGGAATTCATCGACCGTCAGACATTCCGCATAAATCAAGCTTTTACATTAATAATAAATTTTAAATCCGCGCATTTTAAATTTACGCACCTTTCTCAACTATTAATCAAAACAGGTTGAAATGTCTGCGAATCGTGAGGGCTTTTTTTCTTTTAAATTAAGAAAATGTTAATAACTATTTATTTACTTAGGAATGTGGTGTCTTGTAAATTTGAGAAAAAAAAATATATAGACCAGTCGCAATAATCGTAATTTTAACGAAGTCAAACGCGTATTTTGCTGAATTTATGGACATTAAAAGAATAAAATAAACGTGGGTTATTGTGTCGAAAGTGTAGTATTTTTAAGTTTCGGTCGTTCACCCATTGGAATGGCGAGTGGAATGTCGTAACTTGCTAAAAGAGACGTGGAACAGTAGAAACAATTAAATATAACGAAGAAGCAATCGCGTTTCAAAGAACGACAAAATTATTGATAGCGTGTTCCGGGTATTTGGCGAAATATATTACATAATATCAAATCTAAAAATCTCATCAGGATTACGTTGAACTGTTCGATGGCGTAATTCAATTCGATCACAATTTTATCAGCAAAAATATTTGAAGGCGCATTTTGAGTGTCTGAAAAGTTGAGTAAGAAGGAAGAAATAAATCAAATCTATTGGTGCTCGAAACGTTACTTGAGACATCGCAATAAAAACGTAAAACAGTAGACTCGAGACAAACAAACCTAAAATGTATTTGCACCCACTGACACGACGTCATATATTTCTTCACATGTATTTGTCTAATAAAGAAATGAAGGAAAAGAAAAATAGAAAGGACCAATTAAAACGATCTCCGAGTAAAAATAAACAATCAAAACAAGATTAAATTTGACGTAATAAAATGATCATTGGAAGATCAGAAAATGAGACTGTATGTGATCAAATATTAACCATTTTTGGATCACTATGTAATCTATACGTCATCTAAATATGTTCAATACACCGAGAAAAAGAATTGTGAAAAATACTAGATTTTATAGTAAACGTCGAGTATACTTGTTTCATTTTAAAGTATACTATTCGAGTCTAGTAATAAAATATATTGAAAATAATATTATTATTATTCAATTTCAAGCATATATTACTAGACTTGCACGATAATTTTTTACATTAAACAAGTATATCTGGCGTTTAATATAAAATGAAGTATTTTTTTATACTTCATTTTTCTCGGTGTATTTGATTACATACAGTCTCATTTTTATTTATAACTACTGCCAGAAAATAAACTTGTAGATAGAATAAAATGATCATATAGTGATCTAAGCATGATGAATATTTGATCAAATAAAGTCTAAATATTCGTCATCTTTAGATCACTATATACATATAATGTTTTACTTTGTGACCTTTTAATGCTCATTTTATTACGTCCCATTTCATCATGTTTTGATCATTTTTATTTTCAACTCTGAATCGTTCGAATATTTTTGCGAATAATTCGTTCCTTGCGTTAATCGTTAATTTGACGTAGACACTTTGAGTCACGAGCAAAGACAATTGTTGCAATTAAATTTCTCTATGCTTTCTTAGCTCGTTCTTTTGCTCGTCCGCATGCATCAATTTAAATGATCAACAAGAATCTATATTATTACGTTTCGCATTGGTACTTTTTGTTCGTTAATCCAAGTGCGGTAAACGAAACGCATGTACACAAATAATGAGTACAAACCGGGAAGTCGAGTTTCCGCGGACAAATAATGACAAATAAAAACAGAGAAAAAAGAACAAGAAAAAAAAACAAACGCGCTGTATGATCAAGTGTCTGTAAAACATATGGAAAAATAAAATGTGACAAGTGAAATAAATATAGTGAGATATAATTGAGGCTTACCTGCTCCGCCATCTGCACTGGGGCCAAGCATGTTGTGCACTCGGTTCGCGTATAGGACGAATGTGGGATAAGGGATATCGTATTTTCTGCAAAAACAAAACAAAGCAACGATCAGCGACAAGTACCATTTAAATGCCGCGCAAACGATCAAATTTACTGTTGCATCAATTACAGTCGGCGACAACATACTTTTATTCGACGTCATACTCCGCGTCAATTAAACGAAACGAAATTTACGACGGGCCAAGTAATTGTGGGGTTGATTAAAATAATGCGCGACGCGTTAAATAATACTTAAATTCCATTATTCTTGGGGAACATTTGCGCGCGGCATTCGGGCGAAATTACATCGAACGGATAAATGTGATAAAGGTGCAAAAAGTTGTATTAATAACGTTAAAATGCTCTCGGCGCGTGTAATACATTTTGAATAATGGCATAAAAAAAGGAAGAAAAAGGAAACAAATGTCATTATTACTCGCAGCGTTACAAAAACATTATAATGGGATTAATTAATGAAGCACAAACTTTTTATCCGGAGGAATAATCGAGCGGCGCTCGCGCGTTTGAAGTGGCGCGTTTTTGACGTCGCACAAAAGAGCGCGGCTTTGAAATATCGCGTCATCGGGAAGCCGCGAGATTGGCGAATCAAAATGCAAGTTACCTGGCTGCCTGACTTAGAGAGAGTCCTTCTTTGAGAACGCTGAATATCGCCTCCGCCATCGTTTCCGGTCGCCATGATTTCAGCGGTCCGCGCTCACGAAAGCGAAGATTGTGCACCAAGCTCTGATTGGTGTTCCAGCACTTTTGCCACATGGATTGTAATTGGTACTGGTAACTGTCTGCTGTAACACCCCCCGATAAGTAGATAAAAAGAATTAAAAAAAAAAGAAAGCCCCAAGGGAATTGATTAGTATGTGCTTACACTCAGCCTTAAAATCTAAATAAGTTGAATGAACAGTAAAAAAAAAGAAAAAAAAAATATGAGGGAACAATGAGATTCAAGGTAGACCATTTTTGTTGCAAGAAATTCATCCTTCGCGTGAAAACAACTTGACGTATCGTTCGCATTTATAAGACAAAGTGGTCCTGTTAAATCGTCGACAAAGTTGTATTAATCCTTAGGAAGACAAATATATATTTATATATGTATATATAAAAAAAAATGATTCGCAGTTTATAAACCGCAGCTGCGTCGCGGCAATTTATTAATCGTACAATAGGACAACAAAAGTGATTGTACGCGCACGTCAATATTTCACGTATCATCTTCGGATATCCTCGAATATAAGCATTGATCAAATTCGCGGCTTCTGATAAAGTTTGTGATATTATTGAGGTTTATACTATCTCGTTTGTAATTTGATAGCTTGTACGAGGTGAGGTTTTATCGACGACCGGAAGTCGCTGATCTAGTTAAAAGCTATTTATACATACATATAAATTATGCGCATATATGATGCGCGATGCGCCCCGAGATGGAGAACACCTGAAAGGTATCAAAGGTCAAGGATGGCCGTTTGTCGAAAGTGCTCTTCTTCTTTTTTTTTTTTTTATCACTATTATCCCCACACGGTGATTGAAAATTACTTTAATCATCGAGCAACGAACTTTTCTTGCAAGGGTCCTTTCGTTGTTAAGCTCGGATGTGGTAACTTTCGCCGGGGTAACGCGTCGTTATTAATTTTCGCCACGATAATTCGGTCGTCGGACGTTAAGCGCGCGTCTCGATTTCGGCTCACGGCGAACAACTCGCGCGGATTTTTGCATTTTACAGTACACTCTTCTTAATAGCCGCGCAGAAATTATGTAATTGAATTTTATAATTCACAAAATCAACGGCGGCGGGAAACGTAATTTCGCGACTTAAAATAAAGTAACGCCGTGGAAAGAAATTGCAAAGTAAAAATGCTCGAATATTTATATGAACAATTTACTGAGGGAGTATAATAACTTTAATTATTATCACGATTCGTGTAATTTAATAAGAAACAGACGACATTTTCCCGTGAAATTATTCTCCGCGCTGTTATCACTAAAATTAACTAGAAAATATATCTAATATAAGCAAAGTTATCTCCGAGCGCACTTGCTTGATTTTGCCAAGGCGAAGGCAGGAAGGAAGGAAGGAAGGAAGGATGGATGATGGGGGGGGGGGGGCGGCGCGGGGCGGGGGCTAGCGCAGAAATCGATGTTTCATAATTTTCTTTAGAGGAGGTAATATTTGTACGAGCCGGACGGAATTAAAATAAAAGCGTCTGGATGAAAATGAGCGACTCGTCAAGGCTAGCTCGTCGCGCTGGGAGTGTTCGGCGCGGAGCATCGACGACCTCGATTCCGAGCGATTATTTAACAGTTAAGTTATTGAGTCTAATTAGGCCTCCTTCAATTCAATGATTAATACAATTAATTGGAAAACGCGCGCATGTGTGCGTTTTAGAGCGAGCGAGCGAGAGCGCGCGCGCGCGCTCGGAATTAAATGAGGTCAGTCCGAGGGGTCTTCTGTGCATAAAAATATAAATACCACGGCAATTATATCAAAATCGTATCGCCGCGCGGAGTTATATAATTGAAATTCGCGTGTTCCTTTTAGGCCGTCGCGCACAATGCCCGCTCGCCCTGCGAAGAAAGAAACGCGCAAATGAATACCGGTACAACGACAATAAATAAATTACACGTGCATTCCATTCTTGTGCATATTTATTTCACAATTTACACAACACTTTTTTCCTTTTTTTATTCCTCAGCTTATAATGCGGAATTTAACGAGCACCTTAATATTAATTTGCAAGCGCTTTTTACGTCGGTATCAAATTAACAACGAGTATTAAAAATATATATATCTATATATTTATATGTATATGTATATATTTATATATATGTATAAAACTGCGCGTAAGCCTTTCTGTCGGGAGATTATTATAAAAAGGGATTCCCAAGTAAATAATGACGTATAATTAATTATATATGAAAATTGAAACACGTTTTTACGCCGTTTATTATAAATTTTATCTGCGTTTTATTTCCCCGGTAACTAACAAGTACAAAATTATTTAACGTCACGCGATCTTAAAAATCTCGAGAAGATTCACCGCCAATTAAAGTGAATCGTCTGAAATTCGACGTGTTCATTTTCATATACAGTTTTCCATGGAGTATTGTCGTTTACGCATCTCGCGATTTTTTGCGCTGAGAAAAATATAGCACGTATGGTAGAAATTTAACGAGGTATTAATGTAATCGAAAGTAAAAAATTAGAAGAAGGCAATAAAAATATGCTATTATAAACAAATGTATATGTAACATAATTTTAGATACTCGAAAAAACTTTACTGTAAAAACAAAGTATTGGACAACATATTGTTTTTCTTTTTTAATTTTTAATACGTTTTGTTTTTTCAAAAGTTTAATAGTTAAATTGCATACCCGTGCGTTAACTTTTAAATACTATTGCAAATTATTTTTCTACAAGCTTGTAAAATGTATCGTTCGATTGTAACACTACAAAATGAAATCTTTTGAATTCAAACTAACTAAAGGTCTTTCCAAACATTTATGATGTAATATGTGTTAAAGTTCATAGTATTTTTTTGATATTCATATTTTACAGTAAAATTCAACATTTTAATAACAATACTGACAAAAATTTAAACACAAAAATTATATTCCATATTAAAAAGAATAATTAATAAAATGTGGTTTCTATTAATAGTATCCAAATATTTGGTTTGTTTTTAGACAATCGAGTAAATAAATTTATCTATTATTCCATGACAAAACTTTTTCTTTTTATAAATAAACTTAAACCTTTTTCAATTTGCCATTCTATTAAATTTAACCATATTATTTATAACACCAACCAAGTAAATAAGCCATAAATTTTACGACATAATTACGAATCGGACAAATCGAAATGCCCATTAAAAATAGTATTTTTCCCCGTAACATTTCACGCATCTACTACAAACACCATTCATTACACTCCAAACGTAAACTCATAACTATAATTTTTCTCAGTGCAACCAAGACGCGTATTGTTGCGTTCTTAAAAGACGCCATTCAGCTTACAATCTATCAACATTCGTAGTATTTACAATCGAGTATCGTTCCGGTCGCGAAGCGAAATGTTCCAAATCCAGGTCACGACTTATTATGCGCGCGGGTGGCGTTAAATCTTAACATCAATTCTTGATTTCGATGCAACAAAATGCATCGTTCGCGCGAGCGAGAAACATAACGTACTTTATTATGTGAGTGTAACAATTGCGATTCGAGTGGCGCGCAGTTGGCGTTGACACGTGCGAACGGATGAGAATAAAAAAAAAAAATCTCGAGTAACAGTAAACATGATCAAAACATGATCAAATTTGATGTAATAAAATTATCATTTGACGAACATAAAATCAGACTGTATATGATCAAATATAGGACTGAAGGATAAAATGTTTTCGGACAACAAAATCTAAACAATTATTTATTGTTTCTATTTTGTTAAATTGTCCTTTTGCATATTGACAGGCAATTGTTGGCTGTGTTTTTAATGTGGGAAATGTTTTACTTTTCGGTTCCATTCAAATATTCAGTGACCATTTTATTATGTCAAATATGATTATGTTTATTTTTACTTGGGATATAAAAGGAACGACGCGTCCCCGGGAGATCCGGCTGCCGGTTGTTGCACGCAAAATACAAATATCAAAGCAGGACGGATTAGGCGTTCGCGCGGTCGACGGAATCCCGACGAAAGTCGTTTCGTAAGTCACTCGCAAAAGAGCTCTTTTTCCCCCGGACAACGATGGAACGCGGCACATTATTGAGATCGCTTCCTTCGACGCCGCGTGACTAATTCTGACCGGCCGTCATTAGTAATCAGAGAAATTGATCTAATAATAATAGATTATCTTATAAAAGAAGTAATTTGAATCGACTTATTTTCGCTCACAAGCTGAATTGATTCTAATAACGTCGGATAATATTTTAATAGGAGAATATATAATATCATCATACGTGGTCGCGCATTAGTCACTGAATTAGAATCAGGAAGAAATTATGTCATTGTTATAAACGCGCGTACAATGCAAGCATTATGCAATTACCATTGACGTTGGCAAAACAGAGAAAAAAACACGCGTATTAAATTGTTATTTTATTGAATTGTTTATTTTATTTTTATCCGATCGGGATAAAAATTCAATTCGAAAAGATAATAAAAAGAAATAAGAAAACGAAGAGGGGGGGGGGGTATTACTCACTGTTACGTAAACGTTGTTGCAATGCTTAAAAAACTAAGTAAATAAAAGGGAGATAATTAAAATACAAATAAATAAAACCGGTTTGCGAAGTTAACGCGATATCGACCGCAATTAGTCTCTTTTGCGGCGGACCCGATAAGCCCGCATTATTGTCCGAAAACGAGCCGGACCTCCCACCGAAATCCCAAACACTCGAGTCCATAAGTTTGCGGGGATTATTGCCCCGCAATGGCAATCATTTTCAGGCCACGTCGCGAGAAAACCGGTCGCATTTCCGGTGGCAAGGCGCGCCCGCAAGAGGAAGGAATCGTTCGGCCGAGCGAATCGCGCCCCAAACCGGATGGGACACTTTCAGTCGCACCGCGACCGCAAAACATTTCATTTGCAAAATACCAACGCTTCTTTGCCAGCGCTGCGTCATTACCGTCGTTACACGTATTATTACCGTAGCCGCGATTATTACGCTTCGTGCAATTTTACAATAACAATCGCGCGTTATTTGCGCGCTTTATCGCGGAGAATTCGTCCCGCGGCAATTAACTCGCCGCGCGAAATGGATCGGCGTGGCCTCGCCCGTCGCGCGGGCATCCATTCGAACCTAGAGGAACGGAGGTACAGTTGCGCGGAAGACGTCGGCGCAATCGAAGGCACACTTTTTCCATTCATCGGAAGACCATTAAAAAATCACGTCCCCTTTTGTGGCCGGGCCAAAAAAAAAGTGCCCCGCTTTTCTCCCCGTTGCTTTGTCGCGGAAATTTGTCAAACATCTGCCGGGTTCTTTTATTTTTACTGTCATTTTTTTTTTTTTTTCGTTCGACGTAAATAAACAAAAACGTACATATGTAATGTGCGACGCGAACGAGCGCTTTTTTCGCCATCATTTTTAATGCTGTTTACCGAAAGTCGGCGAAGGACTTTTTTTCCCCTTTTTATTATTTTTGGAATCTCTTTTATTCCGATTTTTTTTTCCGGTCATACATTTTTTTTCCCTTCTTTTTCGTGCGGAAACAATTTGTCCGGAATTGTTTGAACGCTCGGTCGCCGCGGAATAAAGACAATGTATCGCCATTCAATTAATAACATAATATGTACAATTTGCGTCGTTATATTTTAATATTCGTTAATTGGGGGAATAGCGCAAATGCGAATCATTTCGGCAAACAGCGCCCGAACGGTGCAGAATTCGGCGAATTTCATTAATTAAATGAAGAATTGTCGTATTTGAAAGTGGTATTCAAACGTTCATCGAACTCATTCGTCCGCGTTCCTCCCTACTTCCACACCTTTCGAGGCTCTTTAGCTAAAAGGAGAATGCACTTCTGACTGGCTGCGGAATAAAAGAAAGACAAATTCAAGAGTTGGATTTGTCTTCGAATAAGTGGATTCATTCAAATTCTTTCTCCCCCTTTCCTTCGTCGTTTTTCTTTCCCTTTCTCTTTCCCACCCCACTCGGTCTTTCCATTAATATTCTCAAAGTGCAAAACGAGGATATGAATGTAATGAAAAATGCGCGACGGGAATACGTGTTCCACGTCCCAAGTACATTACAGATTTTTGTCGGAAACGTTATTTTGTAAATTATTAATTAATTTCGTCGGTCACGACGAAAAATTATCGATTCCAAAGCGGCGGCGTATTTCTGCCCCCCCCCCTCCCCTCCCCTACATCCACATCGTGTCTTTTATTTTCTGTCTTTTTTTTTCGCCCGTTCCTTTTCATTTCCACGTTTAGTGTTCGGTGTAATTGAAAATGCGCGCCGTTAACAAAAATATTGCACGGCCGTTGAATCGCATTAACTTACATTTTAATTATACTTTTAATTGGTAATTTATATTCAGCAGATTATTAATTGGATTCGTAACATGTGATTGAAATTTCATCAATTAATTATTAAAATTGTAATTAACGCGCGAAAGTATGACGCCGGGCGTTTTCAGTTTTTGAGGCCACTTTTGCAGTTTCTAATTTTGATTGATATAAATTTACGCGCGCGCGCTAGCGTTTTTAGACGAACAATATGGCACTCGAGGTTATGCAATTTTGGAGCATGATTAATGGCGGTAACGGATTATAATCTACAAATACTGAACAGCAATTTGTCTCAACAATAATGCAATAAAGTAAATATAACGGGGAGCCGTTTGGCAAACGGAATTTGTTGCCTTAATAAGCGCGCGATCGAATTTGAGCGGCGTCGTTTAATTCGCGAAATTGTTCTTAACAATTCGAGGGGAGCCGCGACGCGACGGCGAGGATATTTTGGACGGTATAAAATTTTTGGCCGGGCGACCTTTTTAAGGAGCGAGTAATTGCCGCACACGGTATCCTCAGTGAATTACTTGACGGAAATATTTCGCTTTAAGCCCCCGGCGAATACCTAATTTATGCTGCTGAAATAATATTCATTTTTTTTTTTCGCAGGGCCACTCTTTGTCCCGGCGTTGTGCACAAATTGCATTGTAAAAAATTCGAATGCTTAATATCAAACCGTGGATACACTCGAAGAGATATAATAATTATCATTAAACTCGCGTCTTTCTGGTGCGCGTGACGTAAAAGTCGGGAGCACCACTTTGACCGTTGTAATAATATAAGTTTGTATAATCACCAGCGGTGTCGTGCCATTGTCAACTGTATCTTTAATTTCCCATTAACAATGGCCGTTTCGACGAAAAGCGCTCTTCTTCGGGACAGTGGCGCAGGAATGTGCAAAAATTATCCGCGACGCACGCAGAATGTGTGGGAATGTCGTTTCTGCCGAATAAAGGTAAGAAGCATTTTTCATACGCGGGAATATTTTATCAGATGTAGACGGAAAAATGCGACCAAGTTATTTTATGTTAATAATATGTGTTCTGCCTTTTTTGTCAGTTCATATACGCGTGCTTCCTTCAGGGATTTTTTTTTTAATTTTTGCCACGAACTTCGCGAGCAATATATATATCCAGACACGTCGTTCTTTAATTTTAAACATAATTATTTAGTTTGACATATACCGAAAAGTAATAGTAATAGTAGTATTGTGAAAACGAAAATTGTTGCTGTTTTACACTGAGAAAAACGTAATAATAAAACTTGGAACATTTTATATTAATTTATGGATATCTTTGTGAAGTGATAATTTTTATAAATTGCAGAAGTGATAGACACAAAGGCAATTTTTCGTATTCTTGTATTAAAAGTATATATATTTTTTAACTTCTACCAATATTTATTTGTCCAACATATCCTTCAATTGTCATAAAATATAGTAATTTATGATATTTCTTTTCTCTGGGTGTATATTTTAATCGATGTACCAGACAATTCAAATTATTATTAAGAACCAAACATTTAAAAATATCCCATTTTACAATTGATTAAAAAACTTAAATGGTTCAATTCTTTAGAAATAATTTGAAAGATTCGAATCTTATTAGGAAGCATCATTACTCAGGAAAGCTAAATTTATTATTCATTTATTGATTAAACTAATTATGTTCTAATAACGTACAGTCCATCATAGGCTGTACGAAATTTTACAATAAAAATAGCTACAAAAATATGATTCCTTTATGATTACCTAACAAATTTTGTAGTAACTTGTATAATAGTTTTGTAAATTTTGTACAAAAATATTGGCTATTATTTTGCAAAATAAATAGCTGAATATAAACTACAATTTCTTACGTCCTTAAACAATCTATGCAAATAGTTTTTATTAACGTACACAAAATATATATCGATTGCTATATCAAAAGTACAAAATAACAGGCGCATAATGTATTCTATGCAATCTAAATTACAAAACAAACTGAACGGGAAAAGTAAAAGAGCAAAACAATAATATTGTACCGTGGCATTAAATTAATAATTTTCACAGTTAATGGAATGTCTAAAACTTATATTTAATGTAACACAGTTATGCTTTCATAAAAAATAATATATCACTTATTAACAATACAAACTCGTCAGTAAAAGTTAAATATTAAAAGTGCCTCGAAGCAATTTTCATCATAAATTAATAAACTAAGTAAACGGTGAAAGAGAGATGAAAATGTTCCGTGTGCAATACTTCGATAAATATATATTTCCTTATTTTGAGCTCAATTTTCTACATAAACAATTATTCAATAGTTGTAGTAAATTAATTACAGATTTACCTTCTGTAATAAATCAAGTTCCATATTATCCAACAATAAAGTATTTATTACGGATCCAACAAAAGCGTAGATCATAATTCACAACTACGGAAAATAACATTAATACTTAACGTCACAATTTTTATGTACCGCATGATAAAACGAAGAAATTGTTTTATTTAAACATTCATTTCTTTGCGAACGATATTGAATGTGTCAACTTATTTTCACACTTCATTTTTACTCCTAACAATTTATATATTCATATCTAAATGCGTATTAAAATTAATTTATGCTTTAGGTAATTTTATAACTTTTACATATTGTATTGAATATGTCGATATTGAATGTAATAATTATATTCTTTCATCTAATATGCTTCCTTATTCAATTTTTTAAACATGTCTAATTACAATAGATTTCATCGAATCTTAAAATAGTATAATTTTATATTCTATCACATTTCTTTATTTCAAACAAAACTTAACAAACAACTGATTTAAAAAATAATTTGATTTTGAAGAATCCCTAAATTTGACCATGTAGCAAACGACAGGTGTTTTTTTATCTTTCCAAAACAATTTATAACAAAAATTTGTTACAATTTCTATTATACGTCCTAAATTATAAGATAATTTATTTCCTCTCGATGCTGAAGTCGATATACTATGCAACATAACAAGATGCTTAGAAGATAACGAAACTTTCTACGAGTAATTTTCTTTCCTAACAACTTCCGGTACCACAAGCAATCGTCCCGAACACCACTTTTACTTAAGGTATCACACATGTTCCCCCCCTCACCCCCAATCTCTATTTCTATTTCTCACTTTGCTCTTTTATTACAATGAGCAACCCGTGAAAAAACGTAGGAGTCAGAAGTGCATGCCCTTGGGGGGTCAACAAAGCCCAGTAGGAAATGTTCTACAGGCCCAATACTAGTACAATACTTAGTTACCAGAGTTACCGGTACTGGCAAATTTGTTTTTGAGTACAGTGAAAGAATCGTGCCAGTAAAGGAGTAATAACATTGAGTCAATACGGTACAAATAATCATACCAGTCGTATACCTATGCACTACCATAGGTAAACATCCAACGTTGATCTTGCATTAGATACTTTTTTTTAAATCACCAGTACTGGCATGAATCCGTCAAACAAGTACTAGTCAAAATAGTGCGGGCCCATATCTGTTTACCAGAGTCTGGCTAATAGTACTGGACCAGAATCGGGCCCGTAGACCTACTCCGGCAATTTCCTAAAGGGGGACCAAATCAGGGTCATTCGTTTTCGGTCTCCTCGTTAAAGTACAGAGATACGATGGAATGTTTCTTGCAAAAAGCCCACCACCACCGAAAGCCCGAAAGCCCGGAGAAAGCAAAACCCGGGTCCCGCTGGCGCCTGAGCTTTTCCACGAAATTAAGTATCGCATTGAGGGACTTCTTGGTGCGTCGGTTGTACGGGCTGACGCTGATGTCGCAGCAAAATTCGAGCACGGCCGCCTCCTCGTGCGCCTCCAAGCCCGCCTCCTCGAGGACCATCATCCTCTTGGACTTGCCGAGGATGTTGTCGTAAAGCGTGCCCTTCGGGATCCCGTACTTGGCCGAGGCTTGGGTAAAGCGCATCTTCTGCGTGACGACGGCCTCGATTGCTTCCTGGAGGTCGTGCCTCGTCCACGTCGGCGCCTTCAGCTTCAGCAGGCTCGAGTAGTCAGCTAAAAATCAGCAGATATGCGACTTGGGCTTTTGCACGTAATATCGTTTTTCCATCATTCGACGCAGTCGTATTCGCCGTAGACCGATATTATTTTTTCTCATGATGGATTGTCTACTTGGCGTTTACCTCATTGCAAACAATGATTTTGCAGTTGTTCAACCATTTCAGCCGATTAATCATTTCGCCGGCTAGTGTAAACAAGTTTTCTTTTTTTATACGAATGCAATGGCGTTGAAGAAAGAAACATTTTTAACACGCAAAATGCAAGCAAACATTGTTTTTGCTTTGCATTGACATCCATTTGCGTGTCCATCGGATGTATGTGAACAATATTATTGATTTTATTCCATTAATTTGACCATAGAATCATTTACACCCGTTATTTCTTTATATCCTCCATGTTAAAAACGTTTCATTCTTCAGTTCCATGTAAATACACGTTTTTTTTTTATTCGGCTTTTTCTTTATGCTTTCTTTTTACTTTTTTTCTTTTCTTTAATTATATTTGCATATGCAAAAGTTCTAACGGTACCGATCGATCAATAATTAATGCGAGCCGAACGGAATGAATTTAGCCAAGCTTGTTTTTGCCATTGACGGTTCTTAATGCTCCGTTAGAACCCTTGTTACGTAAATTGTACGTTCGTAAAGCAAACGTACCGTTTATTGCAAGTGAAAAAGTTCTTTTTTTTTTTGCGTGCGCGAGGAACCAAATGTTAGCTTAATGAATTGAATTGAAAAATTGCGTCAACCCTCGAAAGATGTCGCGCGAAAAATGTTGAATCGATATATCCGTCTTGGGTTAGAAAAATGGTTGTACAACATGGTAAAGTGCATAATTGAATTCAACTTTTTATTTTTATAAGTGCCGCGCGCGCGGGAGGAAAATAAAAGTGACGCGGCAATTTGATTAGTCCCGCGAATCGAGTTAAATGTGAAAAGTTTATTCAAAGTGTACGATCGAAAATTGCGAAGGGGCTTGTATTGAATCGAGCGTGCACCTAGCTTTGTTATCGATCGCTGAATTTAATTGAAAGAAAATAATTGAATAAATTATGTATCTATGTAATTATTGATAATAAAATGCTTTTATCGTTACATTAATAAAAAATGCTTTTATCATTCCATTAATAAAATGCTTTTATAGTTCGACATTCTCTCCCCGCCAGCTCTCCATTCATCATAGCCGAATGCCGTCAAAATTCAGACATTTTAAATATAAATATTTCGTTTTATAAATTCGATTCCGCGCGCCTTTGTAGTCCAGATTGGAATTTCGCGTTGTAATTTTATGATATTACACGATCAATACTTATGTTTGACTTTACACTTTTTCATTTCTGAATTATTGACCGCGATGTGCATCAAAGTGTACGCCTCGCGTGTGTACACCTCGTGGGTGCGGGGCCACGGGGGTGGGGGGGAGTGACGGGGGTTACTTTTTGACTCTAAACGTCAATTTTATCATTTCGAGGGCATTTTGAAATTTTCCTTCTATTTGTTTTGTAAATGCAGGAAAAAAAAAGAAGAAAATACATTCTCGTCGCGTTTTTTCGCTCCAATTTTTACAATGCTTTTCGGAATCGCGCGTCAAATAGAATTCCATTTGACAAGACAAAAATCGTCACGTTGATTTTAAAGTTCGCTGCATGCGAGCGATGAAAACGATGAGATTAACGCGAACTCGGCCAAGTCCGCTAATTACACTTACCGTTGTCAAATTTACGAGCCGCGTCGCAAAATAAACAAGCCATTTTTGCGAAAGTACAAGACCAACAATTCAAGATCCGTCGTATAAATCTTGTAACGCAATGTTTTCCAGTTACGAAACAAATAAAAAGAAAAATTGCCAAGCAGGCAAATGCCGTCCGATTTGACGAGTCTCGGGTAAGCACAGGGGGGAGTCGGGGAGGGCGGTTCTCGAATAAATCAGGAGATGCTTGTGTTTGAACAAGTTCGCGCGAGACGCGCCACTCCGGAGAACAAACAGGGTCGGGTTCGGGGGGAAAAGACATCCGGGAAAATTCTCGTCGGCTCTAGCGTGCCCGCGAAATTCGAATGCCTTTGATTTCGGTCACGCCCATTTTGCTGCAATGAATTGCGAAAGGGAAATTCTGACGTGCCTAATGATAAAGGGGGGGGGGAGGGGGGTTGAGAAGAAAAAGAAATTTCCCTGCGCAAGAGAAGTATGACTTCTTCGGGCTTCAATCGGTCTTTAAAGTTGAGTGCACGCGGATCCTCCTCCACGTGCGATAAGTAATAAATGTGCACGGTTAATAAATGTGCGTGTACAAGCGTTTTTTCACACATACACACAGACACATGTAATGCTCGTAACGCTCTGAAGTTGGATGTTATTGTTAGACACCCACCCGTAAGAAGTTACACTTCGGAGAGTGAATAATTGAATAAATAACTAAAGAGCAGACGATGGGGGGGGGGGGGAAGGATGCG
>JABFPN010002161.1:0-23784 GCA_022817305.1 Leptoteleia sp. ZL-2020
CTCAAAACTGCCAGTAAACAAGTCAATAAAATGGCGATTTGGTCTCAAAACTGCCATTAGAATAATATATATATATATATATATATATATATATATATCAACAACATATGTATGGTGTACGTATATCAAGTGGTTTATATGTTGTTGCATTAAGATGTGCCAACGGATGAAAATTAAATTTCATTTCTGTATAAAACGATAAATGATTAAGTTTCTTTACATTCTATTGTAGCGAAAATTTTATCTCATATTTCTGTATTTGCAAAAATGATGCTCAAGGCAATTATTCATGGTGAAACCTTCAGCCAGCAGTTGTTAACAACACGTATGTGACGTACGCAATTAAATAGTAAATTGATAACGCGATATAAGCTCCAAGAATTCTAATACATTATCTTTTCATATTGTTTAAAATCCGCCTTCGTGGATCAATCATCAAGTACAGAACTTATTTCATGATTGAGATATATTTTTATTATATTATATAATATAATAGAAATAATTCAATAATCGTAATGCATGTGATTCTAACTGAATCTTGTGAATGTTATGATAAAAATTTATAGACATGATTAATGACAGGATAACGCCAGTAAAAATATTGAGCCGATTTAGAGACAATAAATTGTCCTGCAGCCTCTGAAGGTTAAAATCGAAATTTATATTTGCGCAATAATTCTACTATGTACGTCAAAAAAATATATATTATCATTTCAGAATAGTACTCCTAAATTCGATAAAGAATTATTTCTTAGCGCATTTTTCAAATATTATATCTTATTTATTTATATTTATTTATTCAATAGTTACGAATAAACTGTGTAAGTACATTCCGCGTATTCAATCATTGTGGTCGATCTGTGGGATTTGGATAAAAGCCACAGTTGAGCCTCAGAATGTAGTAGTGTGAGTGTCTTTTGGAACTCTCGGTATCGGTAAAGTAGAAGAAATTTCAATTTCAATATGGATTTGGGATAACTGGTCTGCAGTTGGAGATCGGCCGGATAGAAGCTGGATGAGGCCTAACTAAAGACTGGATACAAAGCTGAATAACTGCTGGATTTTGCGCGTTTTCAACCTTTTGAAATGGCTGGATATTGATTGTCCAGTTGTTAGAATCCGTCCTTCTTTGATGTGCCTCATTCGAACTCAACTGTTTTAAGAATTACTCGATATCCAAACTCGATATCCCTCCTCCATCCCTCTCTCCATCCTATTACAATAATAGGATAGGTTAATAAAATGAGCTATGTCAAATTATAAATAAGGTTAGTGGGGACGTATTTGACTCAGAAAACGAGTTGATTCAACTTTATTTTACTTGACTTAACTTGGTATTTTTTACTGAGACGTAGAAAAACGAGATGTCGAAATAAATGACTTTAAAACGACATTTTAAACTTATTGCATGATGTTAAATGATTTATAGATAGCATGTTCCTTGTATATGTTGCTTTTACAATAATAACTCGGACAATGCTTTATCATTTAAGCGTACAAAGTTGTGAAAGTAGATAGCAAATTTGATCGGCGATCCAATCAGTATGCGTGGGTCAGTGAAACACAATTTAAATTACCTGGCTGCCACATTGCTTTCTAAGTTGACTAAGTTTTCGTGATAGAGCAATCTACACATAAATTTGCCATTTCACTTGCAAATTATTGATCAAATCAGATACAAACATTAAGTATTTAAATTATGTTCACTCTGCAACCGGAATTGCAGTGTAACAAACAATAATGTACATCGCATCGCATTGTTGCGCACAGCAACAATAGCCAATGAAATTCATTGAATTTATAATTTATTATTCACGCATTAAACTCAACATATCATTCGACGGTTTAGAAGTGGCCGACTCATCGGAAGTCCGGATATTGCGATTTTATTTCTCATGAAAAATAAATCCCCCGATATTAACCCTGCGTGCGAGCGAAAAAAGATGTTTGCTTAATTTTGTATAAAAGTCGAAGGCGTGTACAAGTCGGATCCAAGATTTCGTCGAATTTCAACTCGGCGAAAATTTTAAAATCCGACCGCTTTTTTTTTTTCTTTTTTTGCGCCGCGCGCGCGCAATAATCTGGCGAGGTCGCATTTATCAAAATGGCGCTCTCGTTTAAGACCCCCCCGCTTTATCTTGCGCGGCGTGTTTCGCGTCTTTTGCGCTGACGCCGTAGATATGCAAATAAAAGCTTTCATCATAATTTGATAAATTTGTTCGGCAAAGTTCGGCATAAACTTTCTCGTGAACCATTTTTCCATCGCGAAATTCGCGGTCGGGTATTCTCGAAATCTAATTCATATTTGCATCAACAATTTAAGCTCCCGTATTTTGTAGTCGACGACTGCGACGTGCGATTGTTCAAATTTGTTAATTCGTCTTTAATTAATCATAATTAAAGTTTTGTTGTTCGGTGGGTTCCATTTTGTTTCGCGTTTGCGCACTTTAAAGAAAATTGAACACGGATGAATGCCGCCCTCAAAATGCCACGACTTGTTTTTCAGGCGAAGTCTGTACGATGAATTTCGATCCCTTGCTGAAATGCCATTGTTATAGAAATTTACTGAATTTGAGTATTTTTTGGGGTTTTTAAGGTTTCAATCACTTCAAAGTTAAATAACTAAATTTTAACTGATTTGACTGATTTTAAGTAAGTTTAACTAACTTGGAAAATATAACTACAAAAAGTAACAGTTCAAACAGTGTATTCATTATGTATCAAAATCACTGCCAAATCTGCTATGTTGCGCAAACTCCTGCATTACTTTTGAAACATATTTTGCGATTTCACGAAAATGACCCATTATTCAAAGTTGCTTGTAAACATGACGGAAGCTATTCAACTTTTAAAACATGGAAACTATTTCGCAAGCATGTGCATAAAATGCATGCAAATGTGCGGTTAAAAAGGGATAACATTTTAAAAGTCCGTAATGCCTCTAATGAGTAAAATCCAGGTATTAATTTAAAATAACTTATACGCTGGGAAATTATTATATAACGAGACTTACTACATTATTGATTACTAAAGTGGTGCTTTCTGCAACAGAAAAAGGACTTTCGTAATATGCAATAAATATTCTTCCAATGTTAAATTGCGTCTTATAAAATGCTTCTTAAGATATCAGTATGAAAATTTTACTCATTCCTTAATATAAGAGCAAAAAAAGATGTTAAAAGTATACGTTTAGAGTCGAAGATATATTAATTACATACTTTACTGACTGACTTTCAATCTGATGTACTGCATTTCAGTAAGTTAAAACGAAACATTTGGCACAGTGTGGAAGCTCGGAAATTTACGTATACTTTATTGTTACAGTGCAGTTGTTGCTGAGCATATTCTTTGACGGTAAAAAAGTGGCCAATTAACTTGTCGATACCAGTGACGGCTGATTAATTTAGCGCAGTGACTTCGAAATAAGTTTTCGATTGCGCATGTCAATTAATTAATATTGAACTGCATTAACAATACAATGTGAGTAAATGTTTTATATAATCGTGGTATCATATTTTGAATGATGGATAATAGAGTTCCTTTTACAGTGCGCGAATGAATAGGCTCGCACGCTAGAATTCACAAATCGTCGTTTTAATTAACAATTATATTAATAGAGTATACTGTAACAGTTACGGTACTATTGCAAATAATAATTAACAATGTTGCACACAAGATGAATACTGCACAACGAATGTCGTGGCAGAGTAGATTTCAATAATTTAATCGAATAAGTGACAATTTCGATAATTAAGATATTACGAACGAAATACAAAGCCGTAATTGAATTACGATAATAATTGTTGAAACCGAGCTGAAGTGTGACCCCACGTTTACCAAACTGGGTCCGATCATGTATCCCAACAAATAAAATAAATAATTGACATAAAGTAGTCCGCTAAAGGTAGTACAACAAAAGAAAGCTAGGCCAACACAACACACCATGTTTATCTTACGTATTTATTCCTCTGTATATATTTAAGGCTCGATGAAGTTGAAGTATTTAAGGTCATCATCAAGTTGACGTAAGTCACTTCCTTTTTCTTGCTATTATTGTTCTATTATTATTAATTTTAATAAATTGCAAATAATTATGATGAATCAATTTTGAACGAATGTTTGAACTCGAATTAATAGATTTTGTACGAGAAAATTTTTGAAAAAATTGAAATTTTTAGTTGTAATTTGAGGACATAATGGACAATGTTGCAAAAGTACAATAAAAAATTGTGAAAATTCACTTTATAACTTTTAATTGTACTTTTTTGGCTTCGTCCATTATTTCCTCAAATTACAAAAAGAGATTACCATTTTTACAAAAACTTTTCTCTCAGTGTATTCCTTTTTATATGGCTAATTTTATGTATTTGTTATTAACAAGGTGCGCATGCTTTGGGGAACATGTTTTCATGCAACTTATAGTTTATGGAACAACTGCTATGTGTAGTTAAATAGGAACGTTATAAGCATTTGAAAAGTTTCATAAACTTTGTCTCCACTAAAACAAATGTAAGTTTACATACCCTGTTTGCTTTGTGTTGTCATAATATGTTTGAGTAGATTGGCTGACAATCTAACTAGCGTCGTTTATTAAATATGTATGTACACTGGAAAAGGTAATATGTTGCTTTAGTATAAAAAGCTGCTCTATCGACATTATTTTCTATATAAAAGAACAGAAATTTACGTTGAGACTTTGATGTTGGCATTACATAACGAAATTTAATTTTGATGTTATACCGTGCTAAATGACTTGGTCTCTCTGTTGAACTAACAATTCTGTTCACGTTCCGGATTTTCCTAAACCATATTTTTATTTTAATTTTGCATATTCAGCTTTTTCAGTGCGCCCAATTTAAAAGGAAATAATTAATTCAATAATGTTTAATAACATCTATCTGATTGTAATGTTCAAAATTTAATTTGCATAACACTTCCGTAAATTTGGGTAATAATAAATCATAAAATACATTTTTAATTGTATCCCATATATATACTTCACGGAGATCGCTCGAATATCTCTTTCTCAATGATTTTTACTCGGGATGATATTAAATATCAGAAAGTAATATTTGGAACATTATAATGGAAAATAAAAAGTTTATTTATTTTGTTATAATCTCTATTAAATTTCTTTATGAAGATATATTTGTATATATAAAATAACATTTGAAGTAAATGGTCACATATTGAAACAAAGAATTTCACAGTCATTAAATTGAATGGAATGAAGTTATTCTGAACATAAAAAATGTGCTTACTTATATTATTTACATTCTACATAATCTTGTGCTATCAAAAAAAATTCTTAAATAATCGTCGCTTAAAACAAGATACAAAAATGTTACCTGTAGAAAAATTGCTAATGACATTAACAATATACATAATTAATTTTCATTAAATTTCTATATTTAAATATCTTAAGTTATCTAAAAGTATATTTTAATACTTTTTTCTGAAATATTTCAATAAATCTGACGAATCAGAATAAAAAAATATAATTTCTCAGCACTGAAATTCCGAGTCCGTTGTAGGAATAAAGCAGAAAAAGTGACAAGATACGATGGGAAAATAAGGAAAATATAGCCAATAGATAAGTCTGCACACGTACCGTTAGTCGCAAACCTATCTGACGGTTGAATCGCGCGCGTCTGCGTATCGCACATCTTCATCGAGGATAGAATAATGTTGAATATTCGCGGGGGCCAAATGGATCCTATTGGTTTCGCGGGAGCTTTCGTTGTCGCGCACCCACAGAAATAATGGTTTTTTTAATTTGTCAACTCGGAAAACGCGTTTCTTTCGTTAAGCCACTTTTCGTGTTTTCGATGCGCGTCCCGGACTCGTGCTTTATTTCGTGGGCACTCTCAAAAGGAAATCGCATAATGAATGGATAAATTGGATGATGATATTTGCCCGAGAGCCGCACCAGTTTGAGGAAACTTTACAAATGAAATAAATATTTTAGATTTCGCATGCAAACGGAAGAAATAGCATTACGTCGAGCTTCAGGCAAATCGATAAGCCCGGCTAAGTCTTCGGATGATGCGACTTTGAATTCGAAATTAGACATTCCGAGCAATGTATATATATATATATATATATACACATACACATATGTGTATATACATATATTTATATAGGAACGCATTTACAAGGTGGTAGATTAAACAAAAGAGAGACAGATAAGAGGACGAAACAAAAAGAACAGATTTTGCACAATTTTTTTTCTTCTTTTTTCGTTTTTTTTTTTTTTCTGTCCACCGAAGTTATACTTTGTAGTTTATCAAACGAAACAGGTTTGTGTTTTCAAGCGAGCTTGCAAAACAACTTTCGGCAAAGCGTTTTACGTAAATTTTAATGAAGTGCTTTGATGTGTTGATCTCGTAGAAATATTTCACCCTCAAAAGCATGTGATTTTTCTAATCTGCGTTTCAAGCATAGACATCGGCCATAAATTCATATCGGTCGGACGTTCCGTTCTCTTTGTTCCCATTTCCAGTTTGTTCGTACGGCCTGTCCCTTAACTCGTCCATAATCACGTCAACATTCGAGTTTCCTTGTAAAGCGATCCTTTCCTTTGCTCGTTTCTGCGACAAAATGGATTTCTCCGATCTGATCACAGAATCCGATATTCTTGTAGAGCCAGTCGACATATTCTCATTCCTGAGTGCATCACGCTCTTTGAACTTTTCCATGAGTTCCTTTATATTTGGTCCTGATAACTTGTGCCCCACCGTTGGCTCGCCTAGATAATATTCCAGGTCGCCTGCCACCTAATCATCGACCAATTAATGTGAAATATCTCAGTTTATTTTCCTTATATAAATAAGAGATTCGTTCGATCTATGTGCACTAGAACCTTTGCGAATTATTTAACAATATTTGTCATTTCGTTTTAGTGATCATTAAACATACTGTAAAAGTTTCTAGTAATAGCAACTAAAGATAATATTAATTTTGCCAGTGATAATCGAGAAATTAGAAATTTTAGTTGAATCGATTCGTATTCAGAGACCAAAAAACAAATATAATAGCTTGCTTTCAGACAATTTGTCGCAGTCATTAAAATGCGCCGCTCAAATGGTTAACATAAACAGCACAAAAAGATTCAAGTGCAGCAAGGTGAATTTCTACATGACATTTCCGTTAGCTTTTATTGAAAAATTTTCTTAGCGCTCGCAATGAAATTCAACATCTGATAAATTTGTAACAGTTTTATATGTTAACGAAATGTTATGGATAATGAGGAAACTTTTTACAAATATTCCCAGCTTAATTTTTAGTTGCATTCCTTTATATACTAACTTGAACATTTATTCGCAACTCAGCGATTATGCAATTAATTTCATTTAAAAAGTATTTTCTTTATTTTAACGTTTATAACGTTCTAAAATAATTATAACGCGTGTTTGATTAATTGTTTAATTGATTATTTTTTCAAACTTGGTAATTCATGTTACATTGAGTTGCATATATGCTTACAGTTCGCTTTAACTATATCATTAAATTAAAAAAAATCAGTATCCGTAACTATTTGAGACATTTGATAATCCTATAAATATAAATTTTCTGCAAAATTCTATTTACTAACTTTAACTTGCTTCATGTTCACTTTTTTGTCTATTGAGCTCCTTTCTTCGGGCAAAGTTTTGATGGAATAATCAGCTGCTATCTTATCCTTGTCCATATTTTTTATTCCATCATATTCGTACTCATTGTGAAAGTCTTTAGAATCTATAAATGTTTCTTTCGGTGACGGCGTGTGGCCCAGCTCCTGATAATCATCGTAAAGCCCATCAAATACTTTCGGATGATTTTTTCGTAAAGGTTCCTCGGGCATTTTCAAAGTTCCAAAGTCTAATGCATTTTTGAAGTCCTGCGTTCTCGAATCTACATTGCGTTTTACAAATTCTGCAAAAAAGAAAGGAAAAAAAAAAAGAATAAAATTCATAGAATTCAGGATGATGTCGATAGAAATCAGTTGATAGTAGGGTTTTACTTACACGGGCTATTCTATGCAATGGGGCAACTTACTTTTATTTGATTTCCAAACTTTCTTTTTGCCAAACTCTTTCGTCCCTTTTTTCCAATTATCCGGCGTTATAAGCGAATTTTTTGCGCTTTCGGAAGTCTCGATGTCATTGTTGGTTATTGAAATTTCTTCGTGTCTGTACAAAAAAGGAGAAATAAGAAGAATGATTGTTAAATTTCATCGCAGTGAATATGATTAAGAGATGATAAAATGTTTGCTTGAATAGTGTGTAATTTAACAAAAAGAGTCGATTGGAACAATAAATACCTAATTTTGTGCTTATCGGATACATCCAACTGATTGTGATCTGGAACAGATGAAAAAGTACGACACGTTCAACAAGCGTATGATTAATAAATGGGCCAAGTAATACCGTTGCGCTGCGTAACGTGATGCGGATGAATTTACAATCCATTAAGATCGGCAGCCTATTTAGTGCTCATAATTAACGCAGCAGGCGTGATATATGAACGCCGAGCGAGCGTTTTCGGCCAAGTTTCACGGGCTCGTATTTGTGCCGGTGCGCTGCATCTCTAGATTACTCTTCGAGTCACTTCGACTTGCCATGTTTTGGTACTCCGCTTCATTCCAACCTCCCCTTCCCCTCCCCCCTCCCGTTCTTCGTCGTGCGACGCGCATATGACCTGATTGAATACGGTGATTTATCGGAGCCGCGTGGATTTCCTGATTGATCGCCCAATCCATCACCGACAAATTACGTCGCTTTTCATGACGACGCCAATGATTACTATTTGCAGCGCTAATCAAATTTTTCAACGAAAAATCTGTCGCTACGATCGGCAGTTATTACAGTTGGGGCGTAAAAAATATCGCCGGCGTAAATCTTAACCGATTCTTTGAGCAACTCTTTTTTTTTTTTCTTTTTCTTTTTTTTTTTTTTTGTTTCCGTGGGCGCGGGATTTTAACGATCGCCGAGAGCGGGTAAAAAGCGGATCCGAGCGGCAGATAATACATTATTAAAGTGAAATTAATCTATCCGCGCGGTATTCTCTCGCAGGTGCCGTGACATAACGCGCTTGTGTGTGTGTGTACCACGACGAAAATTTCGTGTATAATCGTGATTACGGTGCGTCGACGTGGTAGCTATTGTTAGTTTCGTCGCGATTTGTATCGTATTTCATCTGACGCGCGTAGAAAAAGTAGTTTGTCAACGAATGCGAATGAGTTTATTACTTTAATTTTACTTCGACATTAAGAAAAGGTTTAGCAAAATATTTCTAAGCTGTTGCACTGAGATAAATTTACGTTAGTTAAAACGACCAGTTTAAATACACTGAGAAAAAAGTTGGGATAAAAATTATTATACTAGATGTAAAGATGGGGACAAATCACAATTCTAGTCTTATTTAAAGTATATTTTAAAAAAGGTTATTAGTATTGTACAAGTTACTATGATACAGTATAATAAAAATGTTCATTTCTCTTATAACCTTTTTTAAAATATATTTTAAATAAGACTAGAATTGTGATTTGTCCTCATCTTTACATCTAGTATAATAATTTTTATCCTAACTTTTTTCTCAGTGTATAATCATCATTTTCTGGTACTATAAATCGAGACTGAGGTTAGATTAATCAGTATGATGGAGCAATTTATGTATTACTGACTAGGAAAAATCGAGAGATTCGAATCGTTCACTTAAATGGCTTTGAATCGACCGATTAAAAAAAATGATTACAAATGCATTGTACACAATACGACGTATGTTCACTTTAATGATTGCGAATTAATGGCGTTATTAATGGGAGATTGTAAATGAAAAGCAACGCACGGAATAATAGTAAGGGTAACTATTGGCTTACCGTGTGCATATATAATTCGGCCGTAGGAAGTGGCCGCGGCAGCAATTATTATTGTAAGCACGAGTAGGAGGTAACCGGTACTCATTTCGAAGCGCTCACATCTGAAATAGACAACACGATTATACGTACCATTTATACGAGCGCCGTTGGCAATTCGCTGGTGGGGCTGATTTTACGTCATTCCTTTTAACTGGGAAAAGACGCTTCGATTAAATCTAATTCACGAGTCACACATTCGTCCTCGCGATCGTCATGCGTGTACAATTTACGCGAGAAAACACACAACAACGCGCGAGAATAAATTTGCCGCCGACGCACTTGTTCGCACGAATACTCTGCCGCTTTTATTGCAGTTCATTTATCCGTCGGAATATAATAATAAACACCGTGTCCGAGTCGAGTCAACGGAATAATAATTCCGCTAAATTTTGACCTCCCCCCCCCCTCCACCACAGTCCACAATTAATGCGCGATAAATAATAAGGAAAACAATAACGCAACGTTTGTTTTCAATTCAATTCAATTCAATTCAATTCAATTGGCCAAAGGTTATGTCCTGTCCGCGACGGAATTGCTGTAAAATGTGGAATAGGTGAGAACGACAAACACACATTTTTTCCTTTTGTTTTTGTTTTTTTGTTTTTCCTCTTTTCCTTTTTCCTTTTTGAGGCGCAACTGCACTTTTATCGTTGTTCTGACGATAAATAAAGCAGCGTTTATTGCGCGGCAGTTGCGCCGCTTAATAATGTCCCGACCCGTAAATCCCGGGATTCCCCGTTTATATATACGCGACTGCTGCCTCGCCGATGAGGAAATTTAATTGGCTCGTGTTTGTCCGGAGGTCAATCGGAGTTTATGTCTTCAATTGATTTTCAAGTTACAGAATACGCGCCAAGATTAACACGCGCGTTTATCTTTTTATTTGTCGCCACGCGCGTATCGCGCGCTGTATAAAACTTTGACTGCTCAGGACGATGCACCGCTTAACCTTGTACAAAATCATGATCAATTATTGCCACGCAGTTCATATAAATGGACGCGTAAAGACTGGCCGAGTGATCATTTTTCACCCAACTCGACGCTGGAGATTGATACACTGAAACAAAAAAACCATGAAGAATTATTGTGCTGGAACCTTAAACCGTTTGTGCGATGTAGGAAAAGTTACTGTGTTTCAAGTACTTTGGTGTGTTTTACCATAATTTTTACTGTGCTGGCACGGTAATTTTTCCCTTATTGTACAAACTTCGCTTTAAGCTTCTAGCATAGCAATTTTCAATGGTTTTTTCAGTGTGACACTGTTCTGGTGACATAAAATATTTTATAATTTATTGTTGGGTTTTTCGCAATTAAACATTGCAAAGTCCAGATTCGTAAAGTAGTATTTATTTGCTGTCAGTCGTTAACTATTGAACTGTCAATTTCAAATACCTTGACATTTATCCCGTACAATTGTTTGTTTTATTTTCATTTGCTTATTTAATTGTCGAAACGCACGATACGAGTTTTACATAATAAGTAGTTAATTAAATTAACATTATAGCGTCTTGTAAGGTATTCCATCTGAGTGCAAAGAATTTAAATTAAAAGTCATTCGCGTCGAGAAGGGTGGATTAACATTTACTTTATAATGCTACAGTTTTCGGGGCCAAGTTTTCATTTTCCAGTCTTCACTTTGTTAATGAATTAATTAATTTGAAAGATATTAGATTGTTAGTAAATAATTCAACAATATTATTGATAATACTACTTTTAAATTTCTTTACTTAGCCACACCAGTTCTCTTAATCTCCTCTATCTTTCCTCTTTTCTATTATGACTCTTCTTTAACCCAGATTCATGGTTTTCGATCCATCTAGCAATGCTCTGAAAAGCACCTTTGACGTTTTCCTGAGTGTTACATCCATTACTCGCTTTGTAAAAAATCAACATCTATTTATTTGCATTTAACATAATGGTAATTAAAATGTCGAATTATAATGCAAAAAATCTAGTATTGAAATTGCAATGAAAAACATTGTATTATTCGATTCAACTAATAGAAATGATTAAAGTTTATTTTATTTCTTTACTCTCTAGAGAGAGAATTTCCGATTACGAAACCTTTTCATAATAAAAAGATATCTTTTAAACCTTAAAGAAATTGTTCTAACTTCATCTTATATCTCTTCAGTTTAAAAAGAAGTTTAATGCTTTTTTTATTGGATATTTGAATTTTAATCTTTTTGTTGCATTTTTGTATTGGACGCTGTAGAGAATTCTTACTGTAACATTTAAGGACGTTTTAAAATTGTCTGCAAAAGTAAAAAATTATGCAATGCTATTACTATTGGATTATTATTCAATGTCTATTTAATTTTTTGAATATTTCAGTATTAATGATTCATAATTGATATTTAATATAATTTATACTCTCAAAAATTATTGTTTTAAATTCAAAAAGTCTTGCTTTACTGCTGCAGAAAAGGTGAAATGAAATTAAATATTTTATAAAACTTTTTTTCACTGAAATATCTACACGGAGAGAAAAGATCTAATAAAGTTTATTAAAATGTTAGTAAAGTGGTCATGACTTGAAAATTTTTAAAAATTACTATCTTAAGTTATCAAAATTATATTCTGACTATATTTCTCTTAGCATATTAGTTTTGAGTTTCTTGAAAAAAAAATCCGTTTAATATAAATGGGATTATTCTATAGATAAATATATGCTTTATAAGAATTATTTATTCTTATTATAAATAGAATTTCGTTTTGTTCATATAAAGAATGGAAATCCTATTTAATATAAGAATATTCTATTAATCTTAAATAGACAGTTTTGTGAGTGTAAAGAGATTTTCCTTTTTTCAAAGTTTGACATTTCGGTAAAAATTATTATGTTGTTTGATAAAAATGATCAAGAAGTTTGATTAAGATTTTCAACAAACTGCATGATAATTCTTATTACATTTATTGCTTCGTCACTACTTTCTTATACAGTTTAATAACTTTTTTTCAACATTTGAATAATTTATCTTATAACTTTTTTCGCCCTGTATTTATTAAAGAGAAGAAAAGAAAAACGCAAGGTCATAATATATTCTAGCAATTTTATTAGGTCTTGACTTGTAACTCCTTTATAGAAAAGGACTATGTTACAGATTTTGCCGTAGGTATTGCTATATCTTCTGCCACTGTGGCTCAACTGCGGCTATTGTCCAAATCTCACAGATCGCTCACAGTGGCTAAATATGTGGCTTTGCGATTTAGACTTGGCTTTGCGTTTTAGACTACTGTAGCATGGCAATATCTGTAGCAATCGTAGCAAAACTTGTGATTATCTGCGGCAAACTCTGATATTTTAATGCTATAGATTAAGCCACAGTAATTTTTTTCTACGCGGGGAGACATTTTCTTTCTTAATGTACAATTTCTATTTTGAATCACTATGCGACAAATGCAAGTATGTGAGCAAGCTCACAAGCAGACGGCGGTTCGCCGAGCATGACAACACCTAAGAGCTGAGGTGTTAGGAATTTACGGCTCAGCGCCTTCCGTAATTCCGAGTTTTATGCACGTGGCCCAGCAATGCCCGGATAATTTCTTAGATAAAAAAAGCAAAGTGGAAGCTTTGAAAGATATGAGAGATGACGCTAATTTTCTCGATGAAGTAGAAAGAGTGGGGTAGTTTATTAAATGAATCAACAGGGGAATTTTTGTATCACAAAAAATAGATGTTACAGAATAGGATGTATATAATTTAATGGGGGCAAACTTACTAAAAGCACAAAGATTTAGTTAAATATACTTTATTTTATGTTTAATTGTAAAATGTATTACCTGCGCGTACCCACCACGCTGGTAAGCGGTGACCCAACCTCTTAGTCTGTTTACACTAGTCATGTTTTGATTCAGCTTTAGGTTGAATATACTCTATTTTGTTTAACAAAGTTGTGTATGTGTTCGTAAAAGATAATGGAATAATATTTCGTACTTATTTATAACTTGTTAATAC
This sequence comes from Leptoteleia sp. ZL-2020, assembly GCA_022817305.1. Taxonomy (NCBI): domain Eukaryota; kingdom Metazoa; phylum Arthropoda; class Insecta; order Hymenoptera; family Scelionidae; genus Leptoteleia; species Leptoteleia sp. ZL-2020. Next base: position 13,857 of record JABFPN010002161.1, read on the forward strand.
ATTCAATATATTATTTTACGGGTTTTTCAGATACATTTTCCCTAACAAAAAAAAAAAACATAGAAAACGCTATATAGTGTTAAACAATTCTTTCAACTCTTATCGTTCTCTTTTATTCCAAGAAACATCGGGCTATTGCTTTTAAAATAATTGTACATTTGAATCTTTAACTGAAATAAAGTGAAAATAACGTATAAAACTATAACGAAAGAAAGTTTAATTGTCCACTGAACAAAGAGCAATACTTGTTATTGAACAATTGGCGCTAATCCTAAGGAAGTTTAATGATCAGATTGCAAAGGCAAGGTTAAATCCATCGTAGTTTCCGTAGAGAGACTATATATTTCGATTCTCCTCAGAACAAGGTAAATCATTGGCAGTGACGAGGGTAGAAACCATTCCCTATCTTTACTTATGTAATCACAGATTTCAAGATGGTTTACTCTCGTCGATACGATCAATTACGAAGACCAAGATTGTGCCTTGGGGAGATCTACTTTATCATCATCTTGCTGAAACTTAGACGGAACAATGCCCTTATGGACGAACAAACGGGACGGTCCTCACCAAATCCATCGACTAAGGAGGGTCACTCCAACTTTCAACTAGAGCAACTTCGCCTACTCATAATTCCACGCCGACCATGGAATTTCCATAAATTAATTACACTTTGTTTCGATGAAAAATCACAATGTAAAGACTTTATCAAATAAACGAAAGTACCAGAAAAAAAAAAATTAGTGTACACCCAGAAAAAAAGTATACTTACTTAAAGAAAACTGTACAAAGAAAATTTTCCTATTAAAGCTAATGGAAAATATATTAAAAATAAGAATATTCAGTTAATGTACAATAAATTTATTTTGTTCCATTTAATTAATTTCAAATCACGATACTATTTATTTTCCATATATAACTGATTTAATGATTTCTGTTACAGCCCACCATCTTCGGAACCGTGGCTTCGGACCTTCATCCCAAAGACGGCAACAGCAGAAGGGTAAGTGTTTGCAGTATTAAGCATGATTGATACTCTTTAATTTTGAGAAATTCAGTTGAGATCCTTGAGTTTAAGATGCAAACATCTAATTTATCATATTTAACTTTTCACTTCGTATTTATCACCGTTATATAGTAAATACATGAAAATGTTAATATTTTTAACTGTCGAGAGTAATTTCGTTTGGTGTTTTAATTCAATGATAATCGTTTAACCAGCAAATGAATTATGTCGAAAATTGTTATCTTTAATGCGCGAAACAGCCAAGGGAATCCTGTCTGTATTAATGAATAAAAATTGCTGCCAAGTCACTGCCATTGGAGTAATTGTTGAGAAGCGACTACATATGTACATGTGCGAAAGATGGCAAACGGCAAACACGTTAATTAAAAGTAGCGCTCGAGTGGTCACGCAACCCCTTCGAAACTCCAGATATACTTCTCTTTCTTCGACTCCTTTCATTATACGCCATGACTAAAGGACTATGTTCTCGCGGGAACTTTATACTTTAATTGGTTTCATTAACAAGAGATTAAGTACACACTGTAGACCAATTACTCTGCTGTGCGTTTAACGTAAATTTGTAAAATTTCACTTAATTGAACATAGAGTAACTTGTTTCTATTTTAACAATTTATGGCAGTTAACAAATAATTTCGTCTCGTACATTTTCTTTCTGTCAAAGACAATTTGATATTTTCACGTGAGAGCAATTTATACTTAGGATAACATTTTTAATTGCATAAAATATTTAAAGTAATTACAGTATGTTATGGAATATTGTATTTAAATGAATACATTAATATTTATTGTTATTTGGCAATTGAAGTATAATTTCAAATACGAAGTATTTATATATTTTTGTGGTCGATTCTATTCATTGGAAATTGTACCAATTTATTGTTGATTTTAGTTAAAAGGAGCTAAAAGTATCTTGAACAAAATAAGAGAAATGAACGGGTTCAATTTCAACGGAATAAAGTACATCATAATTTCATGAATAATATTTGTTATTTACCAATAATTTTATTTCAGTACATGAATAATTAAAAACTCATTAGCATTTCTCTAAATATATTACAGAATGATTTTTTTCATATAAATGAATTATTTCCCGAATTAATTAGGATGAATAATTAATTTCAGAAAATATTTATTACATATTTAATTATTTCTATTATTTACATGTTATTATTTACGTCATTCTCATTACATTTATTACTACTTGAAAAGACTGAACAAATGAAAATAGTCAATTTCCTAATTTTTTTTCCTGTTTACCGACGTTTTGTCCCACTGCTGCATGTTTTGCTTTGAGAACGCTAGATAGCATTGCAAAGCAAGCACACAAAGCAGCGCGTACTGCAGCGCATGCCGATCGGGTTATATTTATGCGCAGTCTGAAATACTTTCTCGTTGAATAACGATTTCAGAAGTTCGTTTGAAACTTGGAAAATGTTTTTACTTTTAATAATGTAAAAACGAAATGTAGAAAAACTACTATTTCTTGACATGACAATCTAAGAAGCTTTAACATTTATTTGTAGTAATAGTTACAAACGTGAAAATGTCATAATAGATTTTCAGAGTAAGCAATTTAAAACTGCTTCTAAATATTATTAAACATTTTTCAATAATAATTTTACAAAAATATAAAAGTACAAGATTTCTTCAAATATTTACAAAAAAAAAACTTAGCTATAGAAAAACCAAAGCAAAACACTCAATTGTTTTATTTTCAATAAACTTATTTTTCTTCTAATGGTATAATACTAACCTCATTTAGTATTCAGTTATTGGTCGGATTCTGCAATTTAGCCATCGTTCATTATATTTTCTAAGGGTTTCGCATAGTCTTCTCGCGTTAATTTCCCGCAAATAATACTTATGATATATTTCGGATATTATATTAAACGAAAAATGGTAGATTTGATCATGATGTATCAGACAGACATTGATATTCGTTTATCGATTATCGTTGAGAATCCGGCGAGGCATAAGCTTGCAACCACAGTTTAACACGACGTACGATGGAGGACAAATTAACGAGCATGCGGATAACGCGACGGGTAGTTTGTAACAATTAGCCGATGCAATAATGCGATGTACTTCTCGCATACCTCATTTCAGTTTATATTATTAAGCATTTTCGTGGGTATTACGCATTTACGGGGTTATATTTTGAAAAGTCACATTTCGGATTAATTTTTAAATAATAATGAAATGTACCATTATTTTTGTTACAATGACTCTTTAAATAATAATTTATCGTTTTCTGTGTTCAATTGTGATTTCGATCAAGATATAGATTGCACGAACAGACGGTTGCATAAAAGATTTATGTGATTACATATAATAAAAAAGTACGCGTATCTTTTTTAGTAAAATTTTATTTCTTTTTATTTTTGTTGAAAAAGCCTCTTTATAAAACACAAAAATCAAGCAAATAGAATTGAAGCAGAAATTAAAACATTACAAAACTGACGAACTAGAAAAGCTTAATAAATATCTCGCAAAAGCTTTTTTTACGTTGAATAAGACTCAAAAATATTTGCATGTTTTGTGCTGCTATCTTTAAAAAAAATTGTTCATTATAAAGTTTTTTTCTGAAAAGAATTACTGTTACTAAATATAAGAAATTTTGAAAGCTATAATGAATCATATTAAAAGAAAACTTTAAAAGGTATAAAGAATTAATAACAAATATTCCTTGCTGGAAATTGTATACTTCAATTGCAAAACGTAAATTACTTTCCTTGTCACTTTCTTTCATACAAGTCTAAAATAATTTTATATTAAATAATATAAAATATACATTGGCAAAAATATGGTAATTTTTAATATATTTTTAACTGCTATAGGAATAGTATCGAAATAAGAAATTTATCCTATGAATGTCACGAAGTTTGGTGATAATTGCTGTAATACTTTTTAATAATTTTGTTGGTTGCTCAAAAACTTCAAGAACGCGGTAATTCCTTCCGGCTATAAGACTTCGCATATTTAGAAAATTATTGTTGAAAGCGTTCAAACTGTGTTTCAAAACAAAATATTAAATTTCATATTAAAATACTTGTTGTTTAATCCTACGTTTTATTTGTTTATTCTTCTCTCGTTAAATATCAAATTTATTATATAATAAAACCCTAAATGTGAAGATTAATTAAATACAGCCTCTAAAGTTGTATATTAAATTCAATTGTTTTAGATAGATGAGATTGTTGCACATTTTCTTTCAAAATCGGTAATCGGATTTTGAAACTTTCCCCGAAGTCATGTAATTTTACATGATTCCGTGTAAAACCCAAGTCGTTCGCAATTCCCTTTCAATTTGGTTCGAATTATACTCATGTAATATTAAATTTGTTTAACTTTCTTTTACAATATACGTAATACTAACATACACGCAGAGGACAATTTTGTTATGCGAACTAAATATTTTGATATTATTTACGAAATGAAATTATTTTATCAACTCAGTAGAATATTTGGATAATTTAACAAAATCATAATAATTTTTTTCAAGCAAATGTTTCTTGGTGTATATAAATTTACAATAACTATAAGTATACAACAATAATACAGCAGGGCTGGCGGGAAGAGATTTCTATCGGTGTAAGGGTTGACGATTTTCTTCAACTTTTATGTTTGATTGGGGCAAATCGAAAAGAAGCATTCTCTTGGTGGTTTGCAATACCAACCAGGGACGCTCGTGAAGCAACGATAATAATGGTGCCCGTAACGTCGATGCTCTTTAAAGTTAGATAAGCCGAAACGTGTAACGAGTTTCCTAAAATTGCGTCCAAGAATAAAAGCTGCCCCTTTATCGATGTTGTCACTTTACATCTGAATATTCCACACCAAACGTATGATATCGTTACACCACTAAACTATTCGTAAAGAGTAGCGAGCGCAAGCAAAAGTATCGAATAGTGGTCACATGTAGATGATACGCTCGAGCAGTTTCCCTCTTGTTTAGAATTTTATTTTTTACTGTTAGCAGTTTCAAGATATCAATGCATACGATGTTATCAACTTTCATACTGCAAATTTTAAATTGTAACAAATTAAATTATAAACAATGTGACATCCGTAATTACCAAAATTAACGATTAGCACTGTAAACTATTTGATATAAATAATTTAAAGTTCGATAATTATGAAATATTACCGTCTTTATAATAATTTTGAATTTTGAATTAAATTATAAACAATGTGACATCCGTAATTACCAAAATTAACGATTAGCACTGTAAACTATTTGATATAAATAATTTAAAGTTCGATAATTATGAAATATTACCGTCTTTGTAATAATTTTGAATTTGTTTTCGTTATTAAAATATTAAAACTAACGGCGATAATTGAGGAAGTTTTAAAACTTTTTTTCCTCTATTTACTATGCGAACAATAAATACACCAGCTTATTAATACAACCCCAATTTAATTTCCACGAGAAATTTATAAAATTATGCGCATTTTTCTACATTGTGTTATTTTAAAACAATGGTTTTTTTCTGCCTTATAAACATTTTGAAATTATTTGGCGACTGTTTTATAAAGTTCACTCTTTTTATATTATAAATAACTGTCCCTAATGAAATAACTGTAATTACTTGAATGATGGCTAGTGCGAGTTTAGCTCGTCAATAAATCTTGCCGGCAAACTAATAACAGTTGATAACAACTTGATTGTAAACATTGATTCTTGGAACATCTTGCGCTAAGCGATCATTCGAATGTTGGAACAACGGGTAATGGACACTAATTATGCAAGTATGAGACGACTTATCAAATTATTTGCTCTAATTACACGTTTATTGTTGGCGGCAGGTGTGCCCGGAATAGCGTGTCAAACGTGAATACACGCTACCAAACTCAATTTATTACCTTGAGGAAGCGACAAGCACTCGAGCTATCTTGGCGTAACAACTCGAACTATTTGTTTTAATTACTCGTTCGTCTTGAAAAGCACCTTTTAAACGCGAAAGCTCAAGTATTCGGAGCCGCGAAATATCCGCTTAGTTGCATCTTCATCGCGCTTTCATATATATTGCTCGGTCCATTTCACAAACGCAATGCCCGCTATGTATATAACCTGGATTGGGATATTTATTTACACCTCATTTCGCCGTAACTTTATTCTGATAAAGCAAGATATATCTCTTTCGCTTGTGCGCGAGTAAAAGTTAAGAACGAATGACAACTTTTTGTCTTCGATTAATCTCAATTTCAATATTTGCATACAGTTATTCTTCATAATATAGTCCCAATGTGTTATTGCATTTTTCGCGAATGATGTCTATTTAAAGACAAAATTTCCAACCGTCGTGATAGTATAAAATAATACCAATCAAAAATGTATTTGAACAAACAATTGGAAGAATCGCAGTGAATAGAAATTGCTTTTATTTTGTTGCGCAAACTAAAATTTTCTATCGACGATCGTTTATTTGTTTGTTGGTCAAGAACCACCAGCATGTTATCCACACCAAATCCCAGAACGATTACTGTTTTCCCAATGCTAGTTTCCATGTGGGTTATCTGCGCGAATCCTATGGAGCGCCCACTTACTCTCCCCCGCGTTTTGTTTCGGAGGATTCTCTGGGATTTGCATAGTCTCCGTCATTTTAACGATTACAGACTACAAATACAGATTTGGAATACCAGGGCATTTCATCTTACACCCTCCTGCTTTCAAATTCACTACAATACTAGAAGCATATATATTATTGTTAAAGATAATTAACAAAAGAAATTCAGTCTTCATTATTCCATTTTAATTACTGCCTTGAAAACATTAAATTACACACATTCGACAAACTTTATTAAATCAATAAAGTAATTTTGTTAAATAACAACATAATAAAACTATGTTTTTTAAATAAAATTATTTCAATAATTCAAATAAGTTTTTCTTTTAATAAATAAGTAAATAATGGTAAAATATTTGGTGTATTTAAAACACTTTAATTAACAAATTTACATTGCATTTTTGCAATTCATATTTGCAAAAATATCATAAGCAACACGAGGATGGTTTATGTCTTGAGACGAGGGCGTGAGATTTTCACCATTTTTTCCCTTTCCAATTGGCTAATTAGCCTTGCCCTATACATAACTTTTTCGGTGTGTATTAATGAATGTTCTTGTGTTATAAGTTTATGCTTCCAACGAGTGCGTCGCCCGCGTTTCGTCATTATTTTCAAAGAATATACGCTACGACAAGATCCCGATAACAAGCTACTAGGCCAAACGAGGCCTCGTCCTCGTTATGCGTATTGTTTTTCAAGATATTTCGCCGCGATTGTACACGCTTATTCATTGAAGAGTGAAACAACGCGAGAGTGCGTTCTAATACCAGGGATAAAGCTAATTAATCTAAGCCCATCAAACAAGCAGGTTGCGCGCCGCCGCAGTGTCAGCCTAGGTGACAAATTGTTCGTACGCCATGATGCGGTTCAAACGACGTATGCATTACACATTGTGCACCGCACAGACGGCGTCCCCGTGCATTGTCGATGTTACTATTGCCACGTCGGCAACTTAGGCCAGAGTCAGTTGCCGAATAGGTGCATTCAATGTACTACGCAAATGTACATACTTCAGCAGTTGTAACTTTCGCATCGGTATAACAAATAACCAGCCGGTCCGCATTTTCCCTTCATTATTCGTACGATCGATCGGAATGCAATCGTTGACGTCGATTAATTAATTTTTCGACATTAATTGTAATTAGATAAATTGTCGCGATATCACGCAGACTCTTGCGAAATTTAAAATCGCAACTTTGCTCGACTTTGCGTAGTTGTGGGGCAAACCGAAATATTGTGCACGAAATTATGACAATGTCGCCACATTTAGAAAGTTTTTGATTATGGAACACTGTAAAAAAAATGTCCACTTATTTTAACCGGATTATTTTAGCAATAAGTGGGTTGTCCACTTGATATTTTGATAAAAATAATTCCGATTACTATAAGAATAATATTATTATGCTTAAAGGAAATCGTGTTAACGATATAATAAATAGTTTTAAATTAAGCATAATTACATAAGAAGACTGTCCTTTTATAATGAGCGTTTTATTTTGTTCAGTGAAGTGAACGCAAATGGAGGGTGTTAATGTTTTTACTATGTATAATGGTGAAATTGTATACTATTAAAAGCTTACATTTCGCGTGGAGATTGCAGTATTATTTGTAAGAGTATTAATTATTTCTTTAAATGTTTTCATTTTCGAACGAAAGCACAGGAAATTCTGCTTAATGTAAAATTGTCCTCGATGGTAATTTATAATTTATATAGAAGAAGAAGAAGCAGAAGAAGAAAAGGGGATGGGAAGGGGGGGGGGTGAAATTGATATCCCCGCTAACGAATTTGATAAAGCGACGAGTGCGAATTTGTTATCGAAACACATTGAATGGCACTTTGGTTATTGATTGGCGTATTTTATGAATTTAATGTATTCACAAAAAGACGGGAATTGATGATGCCAGAGAAAAAGCATTGCCGAGCGAGCTTTGCAGAATCAGTCGATTATTTCTAGTTGGTTGAAAGTGCGCTCGCCAACTGGTTAAACCCAATATACTTTAATCCTTTTAAATTGTACGTTTCCTGTCGCACGTACGCCCGATTCCGAGCAGCACGCGCGCACAAAGGACTTTTCGTCGTATTCTTTTATCGCGCAATTTTTGCAAAATATTTCCCTTTTCTTTCTTTCGCTCGCCCGGATATTGTTTTCCCAAACGTTATAATGTTTTAATAATTAAAAACGCATCCGCGTTTCGGTAATTAAAATTAAAACACGCTCGCCTCGTCAAATTTTATTAAGCCGTTTTTCTTGTTATTGGGTTTCCAGTTGCAAACTTACATATAAACTTATACATTAAGCGCCGGGAAATTTCATCTCGCGATATTATGTGGAACGGAAGCAGAAATTACCGGATGAAATATTTATCATTTCCATGATAAACTGAAAGGTCCACTGTTTCGTTTGAATTGAAAAGTATGAATATATTTATTTCAGGCCGTATACATCAAGCATTGTAGTTTTCTTCGTAGCTCTCCATCGATGCCGGGGTTAGTACTTTGGGGAACGAATGAAATGTAATGCTTTTCAAAATGTATTATTTCTACTTATATCAACGTAGAAAAAGCTTCAGTCTCAAAGGAAATATAAAGTAAAATAACGACAGAACGATAGATTAATATTCCATGCGAACATTTATAGCGTTTGAAGTTGACAGCGGCATTGCTGGCAGTTGCGTCGGGAGGAAGTGCAGTTGAATGTAGAGGAAAACGCAAATTGAAATCCGATACCAAATCCGCCACGCCTCGTTCCATTTTTATCAAGACACGAAATTTGGACAAAAAGTCATAAAGAAACATACGCGCAATTTTTGTTTTTTCATACGGTTTCCCCCTGTTACTTTCTTTTTCACTATTGACAATTATTGGACAAGAAACCGGCATGCGTGGAAAGCGATGGCGTGTGCGATCCGCCTTCCCCGCGACGCGTAATTGTTTTTCAATTTTATTCCCCGATAATATAATAGAATTCCAGCTAAACTCTAAAAGAAATCCATTCAAGTAGAATTTCATTACTCGTTTGAAATTAACTTTTCCAATTTGACAGCGCAAAGAATTGTTGTTTCCATTTTTGTCCAGAATAATTTTAGATACAGTTATCTTTGAACGATGACTGATTGTAATTGTAAATATCCTTTTCATTCTGGTTTCTGTATACAGCTGTCAGAATTATACTTTTGTAAAACGTGATTAAATACAGTCAGAAAAAAAATATACTTACTTTAAGAAACCTGTACAAAGAAAATATTCCTATTAAAACTAATAGAAAATCTATTAAAAATAAGAATATTCAGTTAATATACAATAGATTAAGGTTTTTATATTAAAAGGAATTTC
>JABFPN010002162.1:0-23782 GCA_022817305.1 Leptoteleia sp. ZL-2020
CAAAAGTTACGTCATATTTGAAAACCATAAATAATTTTAGGTACTGAATAATATTCTCCCAATGCCATAGGATGGACGTACGTTGGCCGATTTTTAAATTTTGTCGTTTAAACAATTATAAATAAAAGGACACTGATTCCGTGAATATAGCACTGACATTTCACCTTAAGCAATAAAAAATGCGCAATTTAATTGGAGGGATTTTGGGGAAAAATGGGCTGAGATAGATATATTTATTTCGGTAATCTTGCTCTGTTCCACACATTTGAGCATGCGCAGTAGTGATGCAATTGTTGACCACAGTTTCAAGTGAACGAAATAAATCTTTCTCTCTCAGCTCGTTTCAAGAGTTGTAGAGGTCGCTCCAGTATTACTACATTTCAGTGGTTATAGCCGTTATAGGTCATAGCTATGTATGTACAACAGTGTCTAGTAGTCCAGTGTAGTTCAGACAATCTAATATGAATTATAGTAGTGACTGATGAGCAGAGTTTAGTAGTGGTGGAGTATTTGATACCGTATTATATCGAAGTGTACCTTTTGATACTAAAATAATTTGAGGGTGGTCAAAGGATTTGTCAATATTTAAACATGGCGAATGACAAGTTTAATATGGATATTGAAAATCAAAGTGAAGATGGAGAAATAAGAAAAAGTCCAATAAAAGACTTGGAGGATCTTAGGTAAAAATATTTTGACGAAAAACAGGGATCTATTTAGACTCAATATTGCGATATAATGTAATTTGGAATAATTTATAATATTTATAATGTAAAATGATATTCTAAAATGAGTGGAAAAATATCTTTAAAAAAAACTATTAATTGTAATGTTGCGATACGTTTCATGAGTCTATATGATTTGATGCATTTAGAAAGCTTTAATATATTATTAAAACTTGATCCTTGCATTTAGTAATATCATAGTAATAAATAAACTGTAATATTATTTATAATGCTATATAAAAAACAGTTTAATTATTTATTCATTTTAATTTATTTCATTGTCAAATAATTATTTCCTTTTACAGTTAATTTTCAAAATACATTATTTTATCTTACACTTCTTAACTGTTGTTTAACAATAGAAATAAGGAAATATACATAAGTCATTATAGTAGCCAAATATAACAATAAATAAATAAATAAATAAATATATATATATATATATATATATATAGCCAAATAAAACAATTATCATTATAAGAATCATTAAATGAATCAACAATATAATATTTTAAGTTTACTAGATATATATATATTTCTCGGTTACGTTTTCAGAAAATAGTAAAAAATTAAGAAACATTAATTTTATACTTCTTTTTGTTATACAGTGACTCGGATGGTGGTGCTGATACAGCAGATTCATTAGACATTAAACCTCCTCAAGCAACTATAAAGCATCGAAAATCTGGTTTATCTCAAAGAAGAATGGAAAAGTATGATAGAAGGGATCGTTCTCGGGATGAAAAAGAACGAAGATCTCAGCATCATAATCGCAGAGAAGAGAGGCATAGAGAAGAAAAAAGGCACAGACATAGAAAACATGAATACGAAATTTTGGACAGAATTGATTTATCTAAAAGGGACAGGGACAGAGGTGACCGAGATGGTTATTCTCATGACTCCAGAGAATCATCTAGGCACGAAAGAAAAGATAGGAATACCGGAGATAGAGAACTGGAAGATTTAAGAGAACGGTGAGTTACTATACATCTATAATTATATAGATAAAAAAAAAACATATATATAATATATAAATTAATAAAATAAAATATAATATCTATAAATAAAAATGAAATTAGTAGTTTAGTGTAAAAATATAGCTCTTGTACATGGAAAACTAATTAGTGGTGGTATTTTGCAGCCTTTTGGATAAAAGACGTGAAAGAAGAGAAGACTCACGAGAAGTTCGAGAAATACGACGTGAAGTTCGAATGGAAGAATCTAGAGAGGTAATTATTTTATTTATTATTTGTTTAGAAAAAATATTAAGTTACTGTATAACTATTAAATCCTAAGCCCAAATATTTATATAACTATGATCAAAATTGTATTAATTGTTTCATATTGTTTTTTTTTCTGTTTCAATTAAGATAAGAGAGATACGAGATCTTCGTCGTGATATACATATACAAGATTTTCGTGAACACAGAGAATCTCGTGCAATAATGGAAGATCCTCGTGGAAGAGTTGACATTCGAATAGAAGAGCGTAGGCATCGAACAGCCCTAGAACAAATTCCTTCATGTGAGATAATAGATAGATCCGATAGTTCGAAGCGTCATAAAAGACATAAACATGAAAGAGCACGTGAAAGAGAAACACGTGACAAGGTTGAGCGCGAAGTTTCTCATCGTGAGAAGCAACTAAGGGAGGCATTAGTGATCAACAGTTACGAAGATTTAAGTATGGATGTAGATGTAATGCCAGTTTTGGAACCTAAAAATATCAAAGAAATGACTGAACAGGAATTACGCAAAGAGAGGTAAAATTAGAATATTTATAAATACATATTCCTTAGTTAATGAAATTTAAATTATATTGAAACAATGTTCATCAAAGTAGTATTAATCTTATCCACAATTTTGAGCTCAATTATTACCAGACTAATGTTATTATTATATTAATTATATTGTTTCTTATAAAAAATATAGACAGCAAAATATTTAACTTTGCTATAAGCAAAACTTTTAACCCACAAGGTTTAAAAGGTTTTGCATTAATTTCATAAAATAATCATTATTGTCAATGCCAATTAAGGAACGATTTAATAATTAAAATAAAGTTACTTAAATGGATATTCCAGACTCCTTGAGGCAGATAGAGAAATGCTACGCAGAAAAGAAGTTTCAAGACTGGAACTGGAAGCTAGACGATTAAAACGAGGGGATAAACGTCCACATAGTCCGGATCCTACTTCCAATCCATCTATTGTGGCTTTATCAGATGAAAGTATTAGTCCCGAAAATTCAGGATCAAAATCAGGAGAGTAAGTATTCAGTTTTAAATAAATAGTATTTTAGTAATGATATCTAAAAATTGTTTTATGTAACCTGTAATTTATCCAAAATTCATTTCATTCAAACGTCCTTTTCATCTAAACGTTAAATTATCTAAACGCAATGTCATTCAAAATTCATAACATGTAAAACTCTCTTTATCTAACATAAAAACTTGCCACAACGTTTATTTCAATAAAACATTCCTATCATCTAAATGTTAAATTATCAATGTGTCAAATTATACAAGTAAGATTTAATGGCATTGTTAACAGAATATAATAATGATATAATAATTATTTCTTTTTTTAGATCAGGACGCTCTTCAGAAGAGGAACAAAGAAGTGTACGAGAAAGATCATCTGAGAGACACTCATCAGATTCTTCAGATTCAAGTAGTGATGATGAAGATGAGGACGATGATGATGATGACGATTCAAATGAATCAAATCATTCAAACAAAGATGAATCTGGAGGTTCAGATTATAATAATCCAAGTCCCTTGTCAGTTGAAAGATTAGCCAAATCAGATCATTCTGATGGAGATTCTCCAGGTCACGTTGATGTCAACGGAAGTACTAAGACGGTGGAGGAAAAACCAGAGAAAGAAGAAAAAGAACCAGAATTACCTCCATATTTACCCGCTATTCAAGGTTGTAGAAGTGTCGAAGAGTTCCAGTGCTTGAATCGAATTGAAGAAGGGACGTTCGGCGTTGTATATAGGGCTCGCGATAAACGTACGGATGAAATTGTTGCACTAAAACGGTTAAAGATGGAAAAGGAAAAAGAAGGATTTCCTATTACTAATTTACGGGAAATAAATACATTACTCAAAGCGCAACACCCAAATATTGTCACGGTACGAGAAATAGTTGTTGGAAGTAATATGGATAAGATTTTTATTGTAATGGATTATGTAGAACACGATTTAAAATCTCTCATAGAAACTATGAAACTTAAAAAGCAAGTTTTTATTCCGGGCGAAGTCAAATGTTTGATGGAACAGTTACTTAAGGCTGTAGCACATTTACATGATAACTGGATACTTCATCGTGATTTAAAAACATCAAATTTACTATTGAGTCATAAAGGAATTTTGAAAGTTGGTAAGTAATAATTTATGAAATTAGTTTAGTATTAAATATCATTGGAAAATGAATTTACTAGAAAAGCTAAAAAAAATATTAAAATAGTATGTTAAATTTAAAACAATATATTTTTATTCTTTACAGGCGATTTCGGCTTGGCTCGAGAATACGGTTCTCCTTTAAGGAACTATACCCCCATCGTTGTCACCTTATGGTACCGAGCACCCGAGTTACTATTAGGCAGTAAATTATACAGTACGCCTGTAGATATGTGGTCAGTGGGGTATGTACATTTTATTTATAATAAAAATAGTTCTGCAATATTTTTCTGTCAATTAATTTTTGAATTTATTTTTTTATGATTTAATAACGTAAAAAATATCTATTAAATTTCAGATGCATTTTTGCTGAATTTTTAAGAATGGAAGCTTTGTTTTCTGGAAAATCTGAGATTGATCAGATCAATAGAATTTTTAAAGAATTGGGAACACCAAGTGAAAAGTCATGGCCTGGTTATAGTAAACTCCCAATGGTGTCTAAAATATCTTTAGCCCAGTATCCGGTTAACAATTTGCGACAGCGATTCAATTTATCAGATTTAGGACTAGATTTACTTAACAAGTATGTATGATACAAATTTATTTATTTTCTTTTTGAGGTAAAGAATTTAATAAAAATATTCAGAATATAGGAAATATATTCTGCAGATACTTTGATAAAATATCTTAAAATTGAATAACGGAAATTAACATTAATAATGTAAATAGCTTATTATTTTTTTAATCTTTTATATTACTTTTATAGATTTTTGACTTACGACCCAGCCCAGCGTATTACAGCAGAAGACGCTTTAAAACACCCATATTTCAAGGAGAGTCCCAAAGCTATAAGTCCCAACATGTTTCCAACATGGCCAGCCAAATCTGAACTTGGTCAAAGACAAGGTAATGCATCGCCAAAACCACCTAGCGGTGGCAAGGAATATAAACAACTAGAGGATGAAGCAGAAGAAACACTAGGTTCATTTGGTTTTCACATGGGTGCCATGGAATATGGTAGACAACAAGCCGTAGGAGGTGGATTTCATCTTAAATTTTAAAATCATTAATATTTATTTAAGTACTTACTGTAAATAAATATTGATCAAAAAACGTTTATACTTTTATAGAAAAATAAAAATATTGGTTTAAAAATAAATTTTTTATATTAATTGAAATCACATCCATATAAACAATAGGTACGTAACCAATAGGTATTTTTATATTAATTTGTAATTGAATCAGCATGAAAAAGAGAAAGTTTTCAAATTATACCATCAGAATATAAATATTTGTTTAAATTATAGAATTGTATTTTATTGGTGCGTAGCATTCTGAGAATATAGGCGTTTCTTTCTGTATTATAGCTATAATAAAGGAAGGAGATATTCAAACTTAACCAATTATAAAATACCTATGTGTTTATCTTCTTTAAAATAGGAACTTTGAATTTATTTTGAATTTTCCTTTAATTTTAAGTGACGTCTTATGAAAAGATAAAATTACAATAAAAATCAATATTATTCTATATATCTATGTGTACATTTATTATGTTATAGTAGTGTAAAGCAATGGCAACAGTGTGACTGATAGATCGACGCAAAGAAAAAAAATCAATTCAATGTATTCCATATGACTTTGTTTCTGTCACTTCGAAAACCTTATCGGTTATTTTCTTTTTCGGTAATATGTTCCTATCCCAAAGTAACTCAACAGACATTTAGGATGGCATCAAATAAGGTTGTAGAGCAAATTCAAAGTGACTTAAAAGAACTTTTTCATACCGGTGTGGCAGCAGTTGTACCGCATAAATTGATCAATGAGAACGTACACATACATTATGGAAAGTACTTCTTTAAGAAAGACTTTCTTTGGGATGAAATTGAAAATGTTTATCTTGTGGGATTTGGAAAAGCTGCCATGTCAATGGCTCTTGCTCTTGAACAAATTTCTAATAAAAACATTAAAAGAGGTAAAATCAATTCTCACATTTTCTTTTTTAATGGTATTTTTTTTTGCGAAAGATACCTAACATGTGGCTTCGCGTGACAAAATTACTCGATTCACATAAAAGACCACAAAATAATTCCCTTTCACTCGCTACTTTTAATAATGAAAAAGTATCGAGCGCAAAGTCCATACGCTTCTGTCATCCATTTGAACCATGCGAACTTAGTGACTATACAGATAACCAATTTTATACATCATTTTAGCGGGAAATTTGAATTAACTTCTCAGAGATATGAATGTCTATTCAAAATTAAGTAAAGAGTAATCTGCTCTATTAAATTAAATGAAAATATAATTTCGATATTCTTTTAAAACTCGTTAAAAACGTAAGTACCTCTTGCGCAATCAACTGATGTTTGTTAGAAATATAAATATTTATAATAAAATATAATAAAATACGATTTAGAAATATAACAAGCAAATATTCTTCGTGTAAAATGAATAACGTGAAAGATTTAAGATATAACATAATCGTAGAATGGTGAACCGAATTAAATTTTCATGGTGAATAAAATATCGCACTCGACTCGAAAAAAGTGGTTTTAAGTTGGTAGCCCTTCGTCTTTTCTTGGGTCACCAAGTTAAATCCACTTGTTCTTACGTTAAGTAATGTACTATATACGTATTCAAATTGTTTGATATTTCAATAGGAATAGTTAGCGTTCCTCCAGGATCAATTGAAAAGCACTCGAAGAACAAACCCCTGAATTCCAGACTCGACTTCTACGAGGGTGGAGAGAACAACCAGCCTAATGAGTGTTCTTTGCAAACGACAGAAGAAATATTCAACCTTCTGCGACCACTGACGAAAAATGATTGCGTTATTGTTACGATATCTGGTGGCGGATCAGCGCTACTTGTGAAACCAAAAATTCCAATCACTTTGGAAGAGAAGAAGCAGTTGTGTCGGAATCTCCAAAATGCTGGGGCAGATATTACCGAATTGAATACCGTTCGCATTGCGCTTTCTGATGTGAAGGGGGGAGATCTAATCCGCGTTGCACATCCAGCTCGTGTTGTCAGTTTAATTTTGTCCGATATCGTCGGCGATCCTATTGACTTAATAGCCGGCGGTCCAACGGTGTTAAGAAAAGATTTAGATTCAGCCATAAATGTGCTGAAGAAATATTATCTTTTCGACTGCCTTTCATCGAAATTAAGAAATGTTTTAATTAGAACGGAAGAAGAGGACGAACTTAAGCATAACGACGAAGACGATTACAATGTTAACAATTACGTAATAGGTAACAATATGACAGCCATACTAGCAGCTAAAAACAAAGCACTTGAAAAATGTATGCACCCTGTAATATTGTCCAATACAATAAACGGGGACGTTAGGTCGGTTAGCCAAGCTTATGCGGATCTTGTAAGCCATATTTGCGATGCTATATACAGAAATACGGAGGAAGGAGAATTTGTGGAAGAAGTGCAAGGAATCGAAGGGTTGCCATTGTCCAAATGTAAAGCAGTGGAGATATTTCAATCGTTAAAACACGTGAAAAATGAAGGCATAGTTTTAATTGCTGGAGGAGAACCTACGGTGAAGGTCCAGGGGAAGGGAAAAGGTGGCCGCAATCAAGAACTGGCATTATTGTTTTCATTGGACTGGAGTAATAAAATTAAATCGAATTCCTTGCGTAAAAATTATGAGGTAGTTATTTTGAGCGCCGGCACGGATGGACAGGATGGCCCTACCGATGCTGCCGGTGCATTTGGTTATCCACAGATTGGATCGATTATGTTGAATTTGAGGTTGAAGGCGTTAGAAGCGAAGAAACTTGTTGACAACAATATGCTGTCTTCTCTTGATTACGACGCGGTGGAACAATTCAAGGATTTCCAGAATGCAGTAAATATATGATTTAATATGATTTCAAAATATATATTAATAATTTTAAGAGTATAAATTTAACGTCTGTAAATAATTAGATTATCAATGTTAATAACCTTAAATTCACAAGAAAAAGAAATTTGCTATTAAATAATTTTCTTTTATTCTAAATGATTTGGGACGTAAAGTTCTTTTCGGTATCAACTTTTTGAGTAATAAATGGTAATAAAATGCGGGTTCAACTTTCAGGTCTTGAACGAGAAAAAGAATTACATTGACAAACATTTCCTGAAGAAGATTTTGGATCAAATTAATCTTATGGAACCAAACAATGTGTTGAAGAATAACGATACTTATTCATTTTACTCTCGATTTAATAAAGGACAAGATTTATTGAAGTGTGGTATCACAGGGACCAACGTTATGGATCTGCATTTTATTGTTATTAAAAAAACCGACTGTTGTTGCGGTATTAACATAAACGCAAAGAAATCAAATATATTTTTAGATCACGATTTATACGTCAATGGCGTAGTTAATAAGGAGGTGGAGAATAATACTCCTTGTAAATGTACACACAAATAACATTAATTTATATAAATGAATATTTAATATTGAATAAGAAGTTTATTTTATTGAACAATTACAACCATTTGTGGAAGGCAAAATCATTTAAAAGACATATTTTTGGAATAAATAGAGAAATAATGTTATTGGGACATAAAGGTTTAGCCTCAGGGCCGAGTCCCGAATGTGATATATGTTGTAATGAAATAATAGAGCAATCAGGAGAGAAATTTCATAAATGGAGAGCTTCCGATGCAAGGAAACAGAAACATAATTTGCGGCAGAATTTAATCACTGTCATGAATACCACGTAAATGAATGGCGTTAACATTTGATGTTAATTCATATACATGATCAAGATGCTACAACTAGTTAATATTAAGAATAATTATTTAAATGTGTCCAAAAATTAACGTCAACAAATTTATCCTTTCAAAAAAGTGAACGCAAATTATATTAATGAATCATTTGTTGTAAAATTATCTTCATAAAGAATTTATGTGGAAATACAATACACAAACTGAAAGTTTCAATTACATGTTAATAAATATGATTAATAATTAATTACTTTCTGTTCTATACATATTATACAATTTAAAGTATGAAGTTCACTTAATTAAATTGTTAATTAAACTTATAGTTGGACTACATTTTCAAGTTAAACAGTAAATTCATTTTATATGATAAAACAGTTGAGTTCTAAATAGCTTTTCGATGAAAGCATAGATAGCGTTACGAGTTCCTTTTTGCTTGACTTTATACCAACCGAGTAAAATTTGTTAATACACACGCTCAAAGAAGATAATACAAAATTTACTAAGCATTATGTTAATAACGATGTTAACCATCCATAGTGAATTAATTAGTAACATCAAATGACTTTTAAAATAATAAAGGAATTGATTTACGAAAATGAATCATAATGTGATCCAGATCATAAATGTGTAACTACAGCCCGTTTATTACATCAATACATTACATAAATTATTTTGCATTTTGATCGGAATATAATCGGGCATCCGCAGTTGTAAAAAAAATTTCCATTAAAAGACTATATAATATAACTATTACTATACTTTATTGCAATCGAAGGATAAATTTTTCATCTCATTATTGTACTCATAAAAATATGATGAAAATGTTAAAATATACATATTAATAAATTTTAACACTTTATTGTAGGAATGTTATAGGATACACGAAAATTTATTCTGCGAACCTTCTATAATACCTCTAAGCGCGTAAGAACCGAAGTTTCAAGCTGGATATTGAAAGTCTAATTACCAATTTATACTTTCATAATAGTTATTTTATGCTTACGATATTTGTTAGTTAACTTCTTTTCCAATTACACAGAAGGTCACGCATTATTAAAGCTATTTAATTCCCAAAAGCATCCAAAAACAATGTTCGATTTGCAGCAATTTTCAACGAAACACTTTTGTTCAATGCTTCTTCCTAACGAGAAAAAAAGAAAGGGAAAAAAAGCCTTTATCGTGGAAAGCCATCCTCGAATCATTCCCATTGATTCGCCATCCGCGCTGGATTTTCTTAAACTTCATCTATCAATTCCAGCACGAAGTCTAGCGGTGGAACTTTTTCCTTGCCGCGATACTATATCACTGTCTTCCAGAACGACCTCTATTTCCCTCAGCCACTCTTCCACGACCCGGTTGTCCTTGCCGCATGGATTTATCGCAAAATAATTATCGCGGCCAGTGTTTTAAAAAAAAACACAATGCGCACGTCGACCCAAATATGGACACAAATATAATACATTATGGCGTTCAGGATTTATGTCATGCACGTTGAGTGGCGTATTATCTGCACCGCGAAATATGGAACACGTCATTCCTATTGAAATCTGACGCATTGGCATCCGCGTGGCTTTGAGTCTGGCTTCCAATAGAAGCTCGATTTCTGATGCGTTACATTTGTTTTCGTTCCAACGAAATCACTTCGCAAAATAAATCTTTAGCATTCAACGGACCTAAATGGGAAATTGTTTAATTACGACCACTTTGCTGAATAACGTTGGTGCTAAGTGTAACGCAATTTTGTTTTCTTAAGTTTGAGTCTAATCTGGTTTTTTATATTAAATAGTATATTATGTACCAAGGGAGCGAGATGTACTATTTTTCCAAAAGAACCCTTGGGTGGAAAATGGCGTTTCCTACTCATAGCGACGAAAAATCTATATTTTACCCTGGTATTAATTATAATTACAAATAAAACCTTTTTTAAATGTACTAAATAAATTACTTTTATTTCAACGCGTGAAAAATAATGAATTTAACGATCAGCAAATTCAAATTCACGTAAATGAATTTTGTAAGTGCATTTTCTTAATATATTTTAAAATGTCAAACATTCAATGATTCAAAATTATTGCAAAAAGACTATAAAAATTTTGATGAAATTACACAGAAAAAAATGGACTGATTACGACAAACATACTAGTGAGGTTTCGCGGAATAATCCAAATGCATTGGGTATTCCAGTCGCGGGAGGCAATTATACGGGATCGCCGAATGTAAGTAGTGCACCAATGCTCGGATCAGAATTAGATGGACTTTAAATTAATTGAATCATTGCGGTAATTACACGGAAGGCAATGCCTTATTGATCGAATCTATTTCCTTAATAAACGCCAGGGAATACTTAATATGCCCTCCCCTTCTCGAAGATTTAATCGAATTTATGACCTTGAAAGTCGGACACTGACAATTCCAGGTTTAACTATTAATTTTGCCATCTTTCTGATTAGATGGGAGACCAGTAGATATGGTAGAAGACTATTTTCGTCATGGTGAATTGTTAGATTTGTGCGGAAAATTATGGCAGACTGTACGGTGAATCCATATTGAATTTAGGGGTGCTTAAGTCGGCTGAATGGTAGTTAATGGAAATTAGGAATTTGAGTGGAAAGATTTCAGTCGTGTAGACGAACTAGATTTGAGCGTGTGACCCGCTTAATCTTTTTCTTATATGATCCCTAGTAGGAAGAGATATCGTACGATATCCCTTCCTACTAGGAATATGATATTAAGAACAGACTGATAACAAGTATACTGTGAATAAAGTTATGATAAAAATTATTATATCTATCAAAGAGTGGAGATTTCGGTGATTGTTATTAGGTTATCACTAATTATACTATTACAATTTTGAATAATTATTTCCCAATGTTTAAATTCAATAATAAAAAAAGTAGTATTAACTAATTATATATATTATTAATGGAAACTTTTAATTGGAAATACTGTAAATCACCATAAAATGAAATGATTTAATTATCACCTCAAAAAATTTAAGTCGCTACTTCAACGGAATATTTGTCTTTGATAATAGTTAAATTTCCATTTGGTTACTAGAACTTGGTTGACTTTTTTTCGCCAACTTTACTTTGTAATTGATAATTAAAGAAATCAAGGTAGAAACTTTTCAATAGAAAGCCTTTAAAACTATACGAGATTCATATAGTTTAATTTAAATATTGGCGATACGTATCAAATAATTTAAATAACGATTTTATTGTGTAAATCGTAATTGAAAAACGGATGTAAAAGGGTTAATTGTAATTTGAGTCTTAATAGAAATCGGTGTAAGAGCTCGAAAGATACACAATTAAATCCATAAATGGTCCGTTTCAATTTCAAACTCTCATTAATCTGACTCGCGTTTAAACGTATGTTATTCCTTTCACATACAAAACCCACACCATGAATTGTAACTCCCGATAACTTTCTGATCGATAATTTCTTTAATATTCACTAAACCTTTTTGAATTTTATTAATTTCAGTTCATCGTATTACAATCGAGTAATCATTTTTCTTCGCTCAGATTGGTTATACTCATAATCCGAATAACTAGACAAACTGGTTACTTTGTAATTTTTAAAGATCGAGACGTGTTATTAACGAGGCTCAGATTCCTCTATATGTAAAAGTATTTTAGCCATACGTATTGACACACATTATCAGCGTAGAGCAATATGACGTTAATTTTTTGAAAGCCGAACGTTCAGAGTCAAGGTTTTGTTCTTTATGGAAATTCAATATTCACGCACACGACTTATCAAAGATGAGTTATTATTTGCAACTAAAATTTAAATTATATGTATAGAATAATTTTCTTCCCTTTACTGCACAACAATTACCTTTTACGTGACATTTATTTTTATTAGCAATAAAATGATTTATTCTTATTCCAGGAATATTTATGGATAATAAAACGATATAATAGAAAAAAGATATACGGTCATATAAATATTATAATATTTTAATATAACGATATACTGTGTTATTAAAATTAAAATTAAACGAATTCTTTTATCGATGAAAAAATTAATTTTAATATGAATTAAAATATGAAACAATTTTACATTATTATGTAAAGTGGTTGTAAAGGACGCGACTGGTGATTGCAAGGTAACGAGTTCTATTCCTTGGTCATATAACTTTTTTTTTTAAATATTATATCATAAGAATACTAATATATCATATAAATCCTATAAAAAAGCGTTACAGTTTATTAATTATAAAAAACAAAACAAATGCCTTTATCTACTGAATTTAACCGCTCTCTTTCCCGCGGCAATTGCATTACACCGTTATTTCGTACAAAATTACAAATGTTAGGCAAATCAGTGTCCGTTAATACAGTTATACGCGTTCGGTCGGCAATTGTCGGCTTTATCCCATGGGCACTTCCGTCGATTCTTTCGGCGGCCGGCCCCTTTTTTGCCCCTCGCGCGGAATCGCTTGTTTCGCTGATTCCTCGGCCTGTCAGAGGGTCCCGGGCAACGCGTTCATTTATTCTGACACGCGAGTCTCGCACGCCTCTGCGCGTTTCCTATCGTTATGAGCGCGGATGTGTACGTGCTCTATAATCTTTCCCTCTCTTCCCCCTCCCCAACCCCACCCCCTCGTTGCACGTGCTCCGCCGTGGAACGTTTAATATTGCGAATCGCTAAGTGAGCGGGCTGCATTCCGCGCGGACATGCTCGCGCAATGCGAGAAATGGTCGGCGGCAGCGAGCACGCGAGTCCGGAGTTTGTGTAAGGCCGCTTCGTGGCACGCAAATAATTGCAGGCGCGCACCATTGCGCGGAAATGCAACATTTTCGTGCCGCCGCGAGAGACGCGAGGGCCCCTTTGATGTTTCCTCGGAAAGCGCGTGGCGAATTCACTTTTACGCCGCTTACGACGTTATTCCGCTTTGTAATTATGACAAAGGACGGATTTTTCAATTCAATTAGCTTGATGCGTCGCGAATGAGATTTGCAATTCACTCGCGTTTCAGTGAATCCTTAGCACTGTTATTTCGCCAGGTTTTTCTTCCCCCCCCCCTTTTTTTTTCTTCTTTCTTTTTATTGAAACAATTTCACACTTTTGTACGCATTTAGCTTTGACTTTAAATTGACGTTTAATATTTTTTATTAAAAAAGAATACAACGTCTGAATGTGTTTTAGCGCGTTAGCTAAGGAAAAAAATTTTCCACGAGGTTAGATATGAAATTTATTTAAGTGAAAGTCGATAACATTTATGTGAACTATTAAATGGATCACTTGTAGTAAACCCCGAAGTTGGACAATCCCTTCACGATTGAATGACTAAACTAAGAAAAAAAAAAATTTGGTTCATTCAACTAAAATTTATAGTTATTCAAATCTAGTTGAATCATTGATGCAAGTTGGCCCAATTTTACTTGACTTTAAGTTAAATGTAATAAATTAGGAATAATTGTCTTTTTTTTTTTTAATGAATCAAATTGTTTAGTTGATTTTTTTAATCCGGAATTTTATGGGGCTTTTAAGATTTGATTACTACTTTTAAAAGTAAGTAAAACCCCCGTAAAGGTTTTTTAAATTATTTATTACATACGTATTAATTTCATTAATGTGTTCACGAGAAATAATTGATATAGAAGTCTAATACTATTGTATTTGGTATTTCAAATAATATTTGTGTTAAAACTTAATTATTATTAATCAACGATATTGCAATCACATTTCATATCAATACGTTGCATATCAGGCAAAATATAATATGACATAATTTAGTTTATGAGATTTTAACTGTGATATAATATATTTGAAATTATATCAATAAAATATTAGCGTTTTAATATTTGATCCTCAATATAAACACGCAGTAACAGATTTAGGTTAATAAACAAAAATTTAATTTAAACAAACGATTTGATTAAAATGATCAGAATTAATTTACCAAATAATTTGATTGACTGAACATGAATGAGAAATTTAATTGGCATTATTATAAATAAAAAATTTGGTTAAATTTATCCAATCTTAGTTAAGCTAACCAAACTTTTTAGTTAAGCTAAAACAATTCTGAGTGCGCAGTTGTAATATATATTGATTCAGGGGAAACTTTTGGAATATGTTCTATAATTGACGTAACTTATTCAGATATCAAAAGTCGTTTATATTTATAACCGAGATGTGTAACGCTAAAGAAACTTCTCTGTCGCAGCGCAATAAAATTTCGCTTGAAACGTCTTTGTAAATACAAATATCTCTAAAGAAAATTGAATTTTCCGTGAAAGTATTATAAGTAGCATACTTTTAAACTCTGTCAAATACGATTTCCAGACATCGCTTCGTGTTTCGTCGCAGTCAAAATCAATACAAGATTCTACGTATAACCATAACCCTTATTACCATAATTAATACATTTATACACGTATATTTAAATACGCATTATAATTATTGTTCCAATAGAGTTTGAATGCAAGTTCAGGAATTACATTTAGTAGCGAGCCAAATAATATCTGAGTTTATTTACGAATTTCAACGTAGAATGAAAATGAAACATGTGGGAGGTTTCAAAATCGCGTGTAAACCTTGTTAGTTGCATTGAATGGGTCAGTATGTTTTTACCCATTAATTAATTTCTAATTTGTATGTAACTTTTAATATTTAATATGATTAATATTCTTGTTGTATACATTATCCATTTTAATAAATATGCAAATGCACTGCACCACAAACATTTCATTTTATTATTAATTATTACTTTTACAGTGATATAATAAAACTTGCAGTATGGGCAATTTTTATATTAATTAATATTATCGCAATAATATTCGGCGTATTAATTTAACTGAAATAATTAATTTAATTTATATTCTATCCTGAGCTGTACAATGTAAATAAATATTTATAAAACGCATTTAATTCGAGTATTAATGATGTTTTTTGTCTTAATAACATATATAAATTTTTTTGCAATATTTCTTTTATAGTAAATGTGAAGATTTAAAGTATCATTTTCTTTTTTCATACGTCAGTGCACGATGTAATTTGACAATTAACATATGTCTTACCAATGATTAACTTCTTGTTCTTATAAGATTATATAAATTATACATTAAGCATAAGTTTAATGAAAAGTAAATATTTAAATGTAATCAACAATGTTGAAACAATGTAATGTATATTTGCAAAGCTTTGCTGAGAGAAATGGAAAATTTGGACGTATTCGTTGCTTTTTCAGACCTGAATAGAAATTCAAATCATACAAGGTACTGTATTCAGTTAATCATACTTGGCTAATCTACGCGAAACAAAAACCAAGATTTTCACATGCTCGCAAAAGAAAAATACACAAATGCAATACAATTTGACTTGAGCCATATTTGCACTTTTCATATATCGAGGTTTCTTTACTTTTCTCGAAAAGAAAGGTGTACTGAAAAAAAAGGATTTATTATAGTTGTGCATATTTAATAAATGCTAAAAAACTATATTTTCGTATATAATGAATTAAATATACAACAACTATTATTAGGTAATTTTTATATTTATAAAAATAATATAACTGTCAAACTAAACTAATAAATATTACCACTTATATTTTAGTAATGAATTATATCTAATTACATTTATTAAGTAGATTTAAGAAAGTCCAATTATTATACTATTTTTTTAAAAATTAAAAGGTGAGATATTAAAGTACGATTCTTATAATATTTATAGGAATTATAAATATTACTCATATATACCGAATGTAAACAATGTTACATTAACTCGTAATGAAGCTTTCCTGTTTGCATATTATAACTATTATTTTAACTCTGTGCCTTAGCATTATATGTCAGTTGCATGCCTAAACATGCTACCCAGAATTTAGAAAATTAAGATACATAAATTTAATGAAATAAATACAATTCTACAAGATTTAACACTATTCAAATCATTTGTTTTATTTGAATTTTCAAATTAAATAAAGCCGTTCAATAAAATGGACATAATTTTGGATTACCATTAAATTCAATCTTGAAAATCATTCGTTTAAAATTAATCACTCGTGGAAAGCGCGCGTTTATTGCTCGCGTTTGTCTGAATTTATTTAAACATTTTTATTGATTATTTATTGCCTGTTTTTTAAATCGTTATTTATTAGCGTCTACATTACACGTATACACTTGGTTTGAGCTTTTCAAAATTAATACTTATCGATGCAAACAAAAAAATTTATAAATTATTAATTTTTATTTTCAAATTTACAATATATTCAATACATTATTATTATTATAGAATATCTTATAATTTGATGATCGGACGTCGATTAGTTATAATTTTCAACATTTTCAAATCCATGATTTAATTAAATTGTCAAAGTGCATTTCTTTAAATTAAATCGGTTGATCTTGAAAATTGGAATGTTTTTATGGGTGTATATTAAGCGACAGGTATTGTTACGCGAATGGCATTGCGCGCAATGATTATTTCCATTATGTCTTTTGTTTCCATTGAACGCTGAAATGTTTCTTTTAAAATTATCAGTGATTTCTACTAATTATTCCGCTGCAATCAACTTCACGCTACACTAAGTCAACACAGTGTTTATAAACAATGGGAGATGCATTACATTCTCGACCATGGCTAAGTCCGTTTCATCTGACAGAGAATGCCGGCCATTCATCAAATGTGCAAACACAAATAATGACAGTCTGTGTTCGTGCACAGGCATATGCACTGTAAATCAATATTTCATTAATGCATAATTTTAAAGCATTTATTTTCAAAGCAGATGGGCTCAAACTATGCCGAAAATAAAATTATAATAATTAAACTGATAATTTATTTATGCTTATATTATATGTTGTTCATTTTTATTTTTCTCCTAATGGTATGAAACTAACCTTCCATCTGTCAAAGTTCCGCAGCCATATTCAGTTACTAGCCGGATTCTGCAGTTTAGCCGAAATTCGAAATATTTTTAAGTATTTATTGCTATTGTGTTACTTAGTGACGTCGTAAAGTAGTGCCGTTGTAACATCATGTGAATCGCGAGTAGTGCCATAGTGAAGGAGTGAAGGAGTGAAGCAGCAAAGCAGTGACGCAGTGACACAGTGATGGTCCAGTCGGTGAGTGAATATTAAATATTTACATTATATTGTAATAAACAAGTAAGCATAAAATTGCCTACTGATATCTTTTTCATACACTATACAAAAGTCGGCTCTGAGGCCACGAGTTTGAAAAGCAGCTGAAGACATTTATATTCGTTTTTCTCCGTGTAGACGAATTTTATTAAAGAAAAATTACTATACATTATAAGAACATTGATGTAAAATCATTTTGAGAATCGTTAGTATTTAGCAAGTATGTTCAGTACAGTAAAAATTGTATAAAATCCACTAATAATATGATACCTGCACTGAGAAAAATTCATGAGCTACTTTCAATTCCACGGTGAGCTTACGTATAATTGTTAAAGTGAAACGAATTGTGCTGAAAACAAGTGAAAATAATCGTTAAAATCGACTTTATTAAGTACTTGTTATAGTTTTTCTTCAACAAACCCCAATCAGCTCTGAAATCAAGACTCTTGGAGTTGATTCAATTATATATCAGTTGTTATAAGTTCTTCGTGGAGTTGACTGAACTCCACCAATATGACTTGACTGAAGAAATATCATACATTTGTTTAAAACTCAGCATGGAGTTGCGCGTATTTAAGTTCACGATGGAGTTGACAGTAGCGAATATCGTTTGATTCAAACCTCTTTTTTTTTCAGTGTGTCATATATATAGGGCACATATAGATTTTTACCTTGATCTATTAAACTATCATAATCTTGGTTATTTTATTTCAAATATTTTCTAATATTTCAGTAGCCTATCAGGTACCATAATAGGTACCACAATACAATTTTCTGCTCTTCACAAAAGAACAGAATTAAATGGTATCATCAATTATATTTCTACGTGCGATGATTATTAAAGGTGGAATCGCAAATGTCAAATTGTTTATTGCGAGTTGCATAATTACACGCGGCAGGGCTTCAAAATAACTGGCTGAATTGTTCGATTGCGGCGAAACGCCTGAAGGAAGACTGCGCCGTCCTTCTGCAGTGGTGCGTCGGTGCGCATGGCTTTAGGCGAGAACGAATCATTTAGACAGATTGTAATAGGATGCCCGATTAATAACACAACGCTATGAAATAATGCCCAATTTTTCATACAAATCACTCCCAATGTTCCCTCGATTATTATTTTATGTATCATTCACCGGACACCATTCATAAATTCTCTCCCCCTTTTTGGTGCTTTATTTTTGCGCCCGCTGCAACGTCATTCCTCGCGCCAACATATTTAACGTTGGTTTGAATTACTCGTCGATCTTTTCAATTGATTTGAATTGTATTAAATTTTATGTAATAATTCATCAAGTTAACGGTACAAACTGTTGGGATGTATGATAGTTTAAAAAAAATTTCTTTTTTCTCATTAACAAAACCATTTTTAAGTAAGAAATATATGGGATATATATGGGGTATATATGGGACTGCAATTCTTTTTACATCAACCGGTGTTTTAGTAAAAGTTTGTAAATTTTATATATAACAGTAGTAGTCTAGGGGTCAAAAAGTTTTTATAGTTAAAATTTAAAACTGATGTTTGGTAAATATTATAAGACTTTACTAATAAAAGTTAATAATTTGTTTTAATATTTTTGTCTTATTTTTCAGTTTATTTCTTACCGTGTATAGACAATTAAAATACCCGTTCGCCAAGTGCACCGAACGAATCCAAACAACAATTACATTAAGCAAAACGTTGCATTAATTTGCTCGGCGAGAAACGATCGGCGCAATATTTCACCGGTCGTGGCCCCGTATTTTTTTGGCACGCATCCCACGAACAAGTTCATTTGGTATCCTTTCGAAAAATAATACAGTATCGCACCGAAATTGGATCGCTCGGTTAATTAAGATTGCCAGAAGACGCAGATAACAATTTCGATTAACAAGGCCACCTTTGGTAATTAAATTAAATTGCTTTTTTTTCCCCCTCTTTATTTTTTCTTTTTTTTAGCAGCATCCAAACTCTGTCCCTGGCGCATAACCTACTGCCTTTATTCCTTTCTTCGCTACTTGTTGACTCGCATTTGCCCCGTAGCCCGTCGGCGGCCACGGTATCGATTACACCGGGCTCGATTATTCAGCCGCAATCGAAGAAGAAATCGATGAAGCCCGCAATTCGGCTGCGGCCGGTTGAATCGAGTTTAGTAGAACGCACGGTGCCCGTTTCGAGCCGGCAAAATTACTCGCAAACATCGAACAATTACGGGTTAATGCCTTTTCCCAAAGACGATGCGCTCGCGAAATTGATCGGGCGAACTCATTAATTTTTTTTCCCCTCCGCTCTTTTCTTTCTCTGTCTCTCTCTCTCTCTCTCTCTCTCCAAGTGAGGTTGATTTATTTTCCACGGACAAAATTGAATTTGTTCAAACAAGGACGTTTACAAGAGACGTCGCATGAGCCAATGGCTGGGAATGACAACAAAAAATTCCCGGGACAATTCATTATAAATATAAATCGAAGAAAGTAAAATTAGTTACCAGTTAATTGAGAAAAAAATTCCTGGTTGTATTAACGGAAGTGTAAAGTTAACTTGTGATCGATATATGGCAATAATTTATATGACCCAGGTAAAGATTTATATGTGTCCCATATATGTCGCTGTATATGTAACATATATGTGATATATATGTGAATATATATGTCATGTCACAAACATGTTGGTATTTACGTGGAAAATTTTATATTTTTTATTGTAACGTCCTTGGTAAAAATTAAACATATACACTCTTAAAAATGTCTATTTGAAAACAAAAGAATTATATTATTTTAAATAGGATTCTATTCAAATTGAAAATAATCTTTTTCGTCTGAATAGAATCATTTTGGTTCAAAGCAAATTTGTGATGAATTTTTTACAGTGAATGGTCCATATACGTTTTAACAATTTCATACAAGAAAAATATGACATTGATATATACTTATATGCGAAATATGTGAGGAATATATGCAGCATATATGCCATATATACGACAAACATACATGTCCCATACATAAGTTTTTACCTGGGAATATATTAAAGCTGAATTTTGTTAACAAGAGAATTTTAATGAAAGAAAACCTACATCGATAAATAATCTGACAATCCTGACAGACACAAAAATGCCAACAAGGCAACTTCAAAGAAACGATCAAATCCAAAATTTTAGACTCGACATTAGCACATTTCTTTTTATTCCAACATCAAACCCAGTTTATCTCATCGTCATATTTCCTCTCTTTTTTTTTCTATCCCCTTTCAATTATTTCTCCCATTCAATCGCAAAGCGATTGACTTGCAAATTCAAAAGCATTGGAAATACGTCCCGCCGCAATTTGCAATTGCTGAAAATCGTGGCAAAAAAAGTCAAAAGAGAATAATCGACCTTTCTCAGAATGAATTTCACTTTTTTACTCATTATAATTGCTCATTAACCGAATAAGACCACTTTGCACACATTTCACTCGTCCAACTCTGCGCGCCGGCGAAGCAACACATTTCGGGGCCCTGAAACGCGATGCGCGGCGAAACGCAACTTCGCTAAACCATCGGGTCGTTAAGGCGTAACATTAGCCAGGGCAACTGCGCTCGCGATAATGCGATTCCGTTTGGGCCCTTTGACGAAATGACACTATCGCTCGGAGCGTGCGCGCCCTCCGTCTCGGTACAAATCGACGAGACAAATTTGCGGGGAGCGAGCCGAAAAAAATGAACTGCAACCGCAGCCCCGAAAAAGAGAGGGGGGCATAATAAACTGCGCTGCGGGCAGTTTCCCCAAATAATTGTCTAATTTTGGCAGAGGCCGAATAGTAGCGGGCCGAAAACGTTCGGAATGTAAATTGTACGCCACGGACATTTGAATTTGTATGAAAGTATGTTTCGCGCCTTTCGTTTTTGACCGGGCAATTTACCGCAAACCCACTTTTTAAATTGTCCAAATGCACATTTCGGGATCACTGTCACGAATCATCGCTCTTTGATACGTCATCCCGGGGTCCTTTTAGCGCGATAATAGCTATTATCAAAATTGATTGTGATTAAATGTAAATGATCGCCGTTAAAATAACGCGGTTAAAGATTACGATTTCAAATATTGAAGAAGGTTTCGAGTGATTGCAAAGCACGTCGAGTTATAGCATGGTCCATGTATGTTTTAACAATTTTGTATAAGAAAATAAAAAACATTCACATACGGCCATATATGGTTAATATATGATAATAATTGATATAATATTCTAACTTGATATACTTTTACTAATGTCCTTTTATTGAAATTAATTATTACTATATATCAACCATATATGGCCATGTAAGGCCATATATGAATTAAGAAAAAGTATATATGTCCATATACGTTTCATTTTTACAAGTTTATGGTCCATATATGTTCGAAAAATATCATGTAAGAAAATAAAAAGTGCCTTATGGATGTATATATATTTTTAATCTATTTATAACCATATATGGACATACATAGTGGACATATGGCAATCATTAATATAATATTCATCAATCATACATATACCTAAACGGCAATATATAAATTGAACAAAAGAATACCCTTTCCATATATGAATTTTTTATTATTATATATGAAATCATTAAAACATATAATGGACCATATATGTTTCATTTTTTCTCGGATACATATCGTATCATGTACTATTACTTTAATTAATTATCATCGTATATCAATCATCCAATTAATTACCACTCATAGTAACATAAGAAATGGTAAATTGATCGAACCCTCCTAATCGAACAAATCAAACTACTCTACAAGCACCTCAATGAAAACCGCCCTGACATTCGCGATCAAATAAATGATGGACGATTGTAAATCCATCCAATTAATAACAAAATTATAACCCGAACGATACTGTAAATTGTTAAAAAAAGAAAGAAAGAAAAAAAAGAAGAAACGACGAAACGACAAGGTACGTCACTCCGGGGACCGAAATGCAAGAATGTTAATGAAATGACGGGAGTCGTTCGCAGGCGTGTCCCGCTCGTCAAATCCCTAAGACGAGGCCCTTTGAACATTTCTTTCTTCCGGCTGCCGAATGACACCGGCACGTTACGTATGTCCGGCGTTTACATTTAAGCGCCTTTCATAGCCCGCTTGCGAGAGTCGCAAGTGCCACGATGACGGCACCTTTTTTTTCTTCTTCTTCTTCTTCTTCGGGGCGCTTTCATTAGGCCCCGTCCTTCAATGACCCGCGCGTGCGTCGATCACTCGAGCCGGCCGACCGTGCGCGAACGTTCCGGCGCGGGAAAATTGCTTTTATATTTGCGCGCACGGTCGTCGCAGCGAGAGCGGCCGCGTACGCGGCGTCATTGTGCGCGCGCGGAAACGGCTCCCGATTTCAACTATCGGGGGAGGGTGTTTGTTTTCGAATTACCGGGGGATTAGCCTTCGTCTCGCTTCCTGCTTATGCAGTTCGGCACGCTTTATACGGTGGCGATTTACCTGGGATGATATTTTAGTTCTCTTCGAAGCTTAGCTCATTTGTTAACGTCACTGTGACCATCCAGTTGTTTTCCTTTGGCTTTCATTTTTTTTTTTTCATTATTATTATCGTCGTTGTTGTTGATGTGATCCATAACAAAATTTTATATAGGTGATATATATGTCTGCATACATGTTTTCAGAAGCATATATGCAGCATATATTGGCATATATATATAATTTTTACATGGATAATAATATTCTGGGTACAAATTTATATACGCGACA
Source organism: Leptoteleia sp. ZL-2020 (assembly GCA_022817305.1). Lineage (NCBI taxonomy): Eukaryota > Metazoa > Arthropoda > Insecta > Hymenoptera > Scelionidae > Leptoteleia > Leptoteleia sp. ZL-2020. Next base: position 23,653 of record JABFPN010002162.1, read on the forward strand.
TATACACGGCGAAAAAAGTTTATATAATTTTTATTAATAGTTCGCGTAAAATTAACAAACTGAGTGATAAAGCAGTGACAAAGGCCTTAGTTTTGTAATCTTTATTAAAAGTTTATTTTTATTTAATAAA
>JABFPN010002163.1:0-23776 GCA_022817305.1 Leptoteleia sp. ZL-2020
TGAATCAAACGATAGAGCAATTATTTTGAACTTCACATATATAAGAGTATTGTGACATTTTTCCTGCATATATGATATAAATTTATATTTAATACAAATATAGTATATAAAGTTCACAAGTTTCATTAATAAAAGGGTTTATTTCTGTAATTGTCTATATTATTTATAATATACTTGTAAACTATATATTTATTTTATTTCTGTAATTGTCTATAATATTTATAATATACTTGTAAACTATATATGTATATATCATAATTTTACATAAATTTTATTAATATTATTGTACATTCTACAAACACTTTTTTACATTTATATAGTTAACAACACCTTATAAAAAGAAAATGAGAAAAATATATTTTCAAATTTTCACCTATTAGTATTCCTAATAAGAGATAGTTGCACGCCATCTATAATAGAAATATCTGTATTAAAAAGCATAGAAAATAAGCATTCTACATTTAAAATTGTTTTTTCTTTTTTTATTTTATCAAACCCTGTTTATTTGTTCTTACAAGACTTAAATTGACAACTATGTTTACAATTTTTATTTATTGTAAATTATATATTATAATTTAAAATGATTTAATATTCTCTAACAAGAATGCTTGTGCATTTGTAAATAATACAAACGTTTATTTTTAAATTATACTTTAACATTACTTTGACATGTTTCTAAATTCCTTGCTTTAAATGAAAAATTCAGCTGGAATAAAAAATCATTACAATATTTACAGAACTATAACTGCATATAATGATACATATGCACGTTATGTTAAACATATTTGTCCTTTCTGCACATTTAAGCATTTATTACTCAATTAAATAGTCCTGTATAATTTTCTGCTTAGGTGAGTATACCAAGAAACTGAAAAATAAGATAATAATAACAACAATAATAGTACATAGTAATAAAATAAAATCAAAATGTAAATTGTGCTGTGAATGATTCGTACGGTACATGAAACTGATCTTCTTCGTTCTAAATAATTTTCTATTGTATTATTTAAAAGAAAATTTCATAATTTAAATTAAAAAAATGAATTCATTTTAACTTCCGGATTCCTTGTGACCTGTCAACCGAAAATTTGGGTTACACCAACGACATCTAGACGTACGTCTGCCAACCTCCTTACGTCGCATTTTTATCAGACGACTGAGTTTTCTGCTCATGCTCACCTCTTTCTTTAATGACAATCATTACAGTATTATGTCGTCTTTATGATCGTAATGGCGTTTTTAAGGCAACATTGTAATAACAAATTTGAATAGCGTTAATTTTTTTGTAACGATTACGTCGCATTAAAATGGAGTTACTGTGACGAACACGCATTTGTACGATGAATTAGTGCTCTCCGCCATAAATTGCGTATTAACACAATGTCAGTTTGTGTAACCAAGTCATGCCGCGACGCAGAAATCGTGGAAGACGGCGAACACGTTGATGACGAGAGTTGGAGATTGCCACTAGCTTTTAACAAGCTCAGACACACTACACCGATTGACGGTCTTAATTTCGTCACGAACACGTGGCGCATGAAAGAGCGGGTAAACAACACGACTAACTCATTCGAAATCCGCCTTTCTCCTCACTTTCGTCCCTCCCTTATTTTTGTTTGTTTGTTTATTTTTTACGCCAAGTCAACGTATACGTTTACCTGTCAAATATCGTTGATAAAACACTGAAGGTCAACAATATTGACGAACTGTTTATTTCTGTTTAAAATCCTTCATTTTTAAATGAATCTGACATTTGTTGTTTATATATTCTATTTATCTATTTGTTAATGTTTTTGTTAGTTAATGGCTTGTATATCATTATAGAATCAAAGTTTGAGTTAGGCAAAATATAATGATGTATACAAAGTTTATTTAAATAAAGAGTATTATATTTTTATCCTGTATGTCAAGTGTATAAATAGCATGTTTGTTTAATTATTTTGTACTTATTTATTTATTTATTTATTTATAAGAAGTTAAAAACATAAATATTGTTAATTAAGTTAATGTAATAAAATTAATATTTTTATGCTTTAGATGAAATAATGTTCTCTAATTTGATGCTACAATGTCTTTAATTAATGAGAAAATATATTTTCTTATTTACTCCAAGTTACTATTTTGAATTATAAAAGATATACTTTGATTTTGTCAATAACTTAGTTTTTATATGTTCTAATTAAGTCTACTAAAAACTTGTCTACTCATTTATAAATCTATTTACTTTGTAATTTAAATATCATTTCTTATTCATTTTGTTACTTTAATTAAAATAATTATATATTAACAATTAATATATGATAAAAATATTAATATATGTATTTAAATATATTAAATATAAGTGAAATCCAATTATTCCATTGCAATATCATTTTATATGTACCACATTCTTAATTTTAATAAAAATAAATAAAACATTTTATTTCACAATCTTTCAGTATTATATATATATATTACCAGTATTTACATGTATGTTGAACGACTTTAAATTTGTCATTTAAATGTGAACTTAATTTAATCTTAAGTGAAATATTACATTTTCAGTTAACGAAATCAAGCAATGAATAATTTATTAAATATTTTTTTACATAATTTGTAAATACAGAGGATTAATTTAGCTTTATATGATACTTGTATATTTAGTGAAATTTGAATATTTTAATTATATATGAATTGGGACTTTTGCATTTCAGATGAAAACAGTTAGTGTTGCATTGGTTCTATGTCTGAATGTAGGCGTAGACCCTCCAGACATTGTAAAAACACAACCTTGTGCAAGGCTAGAATGTTGGATTGGTAATTAATTTAAATTATAATTAAATAATAAATTATATAACAGCATAGTGTGTGTATAATTTATTGTTATATACTATAATAACTAAATACCCATATAGAAAACACTTTCCAATATTTATGCAAGTATAATTAAATGCATTTATCCTGCAGATAATTTATATCAGAAATACAAATATCTTCCGCATATTTATGCCATTATTGCCTAAACATGTTATCCTACATGATCTTCTATTTGGGTATTATTAATTATTCATATGTCCTGAGGAACACTAAATTTTATTTATTTATTTATTAGTTTGTTTGTTTTTTTTCTCTATTTTTCAGACCCATTATCTATGAGTCCTCAAAAAGCTCTTGAAACAATAGGTTCAAATCTACAAAAACAGTATGAAAGATTACAGTCGCGAGCAAGGTACAAGCAAAGTTTGGACCCAACTGTAGAAGAAGTTAAAAAATTATGTACCTCTTTAAGACGCAATGCTAAAGAAGAAAGAGTACTTTTTCACTATAATGGTCATGGTGTACCAAAACCCACAACTAACGGAGAAATTTGGGTTTTTAATAGAGTAACTATATTCTTAATATATTATTTAATTTATATGTGCAATATTTCATTAGTAAGAAGAGATGTCATAAAATATCATGGTAATAATAGCAATAACTTCATGAAAACATTTCATTTGGTAATGCATAATTTAAACATGACGATATGCTCGCAAAACATTTGATTAAACATTTAGAAGCATGTAAACACATTTGCTATTGGAGAGAAATAGAATACAATATAAGTTTAATATGTTCACAGACGTATACGCAATACATTCCATTATCTATTTATGATTTGCAAACATGGATGGGTGCTCCTAGTATTTATGTCTACGACTGTTCTAATGCAGGTATAATTGTTGAAGCATTTCAGCAGTTTGCTGAACAGCATGAAAGGGAGTATGAGGTATGATATTATAAAATCCATTATGTTGAATGCTTAATAATCAATCATTCTTGTTTATGTTAATTATGTATATATTTATATCAAAGACGGAAAAGCAAAATCTCCAAAATAGAGCTCCAGGATCTCCAAATGTAACTGTTCCGTCTTACAAAAATTGTATTCAGCTCGCCGCTTGCCAGGGCAATCAGATTTTACCCATGAATCCAGATTTACCTGCGGATATATTTACGTCTTGTCTTACCACGCCCATTAAGATTGGATTGCGATGGTACTTGAAAGAAAATATTAATAAATTTATAAACATAAATGTCAAGAGAAAATAAATTATTTGTATAAACGGATTTTTAAGCAAAAATTTTTCATAAATTAAAGAATTTATTGTGCTTATGAAAAAAAATGTTTAAAGGCAGATTCTTAATATAGATTCTTGAATATAATTATTTGTTATTATATTACAGGTTTTTACTACAAAACTCTTCGAAACTTGTGCCTAAAATATCAATTGAACACATTGACAAGTTAGTAGATTGTATCAATTATTTAGGTACACATATATTTTTTTAATAACCGTTCTGTAGATTTATTTTGGTCTAATATTTTTTTACAGAATCCCTGGTATAATGTCAGATAGGAAAACAGTATTAGGGGAATTGAATTGGATACTTACTGCTGTGACAGATACGATAGCTTGGAATACTTTACCAAGAGGTTCTTATTTATATTCAAACATTGACGTAACAAATATTTTAAAAATTTAGTAAATATTATAAATCCTTTTACTTACAGAATTGTTTCAAAAATTATTCCGTCAGGATTTATTGGTTGCCAGTTTGTTTAGAAATTACTTATTAGCAGAGAGAATACTCCGTTCTTATGACTGTACTCCTGTTTCATCCCCAAAATTGCCTCCTACATATCAGGTAAAACCACACTTTTAATATAGTATAAATACGTATATTTTCCACGCATTGAATCATCAACTTTCCGTACTAGTTGCATAAAATATCATAAAAACGTATATCGAAAATATTAGCATATCTCTAATGTAAGATTACGATTTTGTTTACTAGTGTATAACTTTTTGTAAACGTTATTTTAATTTTTTGTGGATATACTTAAATTCCATATAAGATACTATTCTTTGACCAAATATTATATATAAATAATTTTTCAGCATCCAATGTGGCAAGCTTGGGACATGGCTCTTGATTTTTACATTTCAAAGTTTCCTATAAATCCGGACTGTGGTGAAAAATTTGAACACGCTCCATTCTTTGAAGATCAGTTGACAGCGTTTGAGGTTTGGCTGACCCTTGCATCAAAGAATAGAAACCCTCCTGAACAACTTCCCGTAATACTACAGGTGCTACTTGGCCAAAGTCATAGATTAAAAGCATTAGAATTGCTAGGCAGGTTTCTTGACCTTGGCCCTTGGGCGGTCAACTTAGCCTTAAATGTAGGCATCTTCCCGTACATTTTGAAATTATTGCAGAGTAGCGCAAGAGAACTAAGATCGGCTCTCGTTTTTATTTGGGCAAAAATTCTTGCTGTAGATAATGTGAGTTTATATTTTCAAATATACTTTTTTCATTATAAAATTAGCACATTTTCTCTTTACTCTTTGAACAGAATTTTTTAAAGAAAAAAGCATCGGATATTATATTTTCAACATAAAATTTAAATAGCGTCATAGTATAAATTTCATTTATATTCAAGATGTATCTATATACAATAATGTATCAATATATACATAATCTAAATAATATTATGCTAATTATTATCTTCATACTACGATGCTATTTTATATTTTAATTTAAAAACATAACTTCTAATGCATTCAAAAGTATTTATTTACTAATATTTTTGATAAAAATAAACACATTAAAAATGTTTAGAGAAACGTAATATCATGCCAAAGTTTAATATATTAAGTTGTGTCATTAAATTTTGTTAACTCTTGGAAATAGTTAAACTGTTTGCTTATAAGATTTTATGTGTGTTAAACTCTGGTTATGCAGTCGTAAGTTTATAAAAATATATAAATAAATGTCTAATTAAATTGTATCATTTTTAAAATAGAGTTGTCAAGCTGATCTGGTGCGAGATAATGGCCATAAGTACTTTTTGTCCTTTCTTCAAGATTGTACGATACCGGTACGTTTATTGAACAATGAAGTTCATTATTAAATATACAATGTAATTTTCACTAATTAGTAATTTATTAAAAATAAGAAACTAATCACTTTATTAGAGCGAAAGCAGATTATATGCAGCCTTTGCGCTCGCTTGTATAGTACACGATTTTCCACAAGGACAAAATGCAGCATTGCAAGGAAGTCTGGTATCTATTTGCTTAGAACAATTGGGCGACCCAAATCCGCAACTGCGACAATGGCTGTGCTTATGTTTGGCTAGGTTGTGGCATAATTATGACAAAGCCAGATGGTGCGGAGTACGCGATATCGCACATGAGAAATTATATACTTTGTTACAAGATCCTGTACCTGAAGTAAGGATCTGTCAAAATAACACAATTTTTTATATAAATTAACATTTCACCTTAAACCAGTTAGTTTTGTGAAGGAAGGTTATTTTTATTACTATTATAAAGTGTACTATTTGTTGTGCAAAAATCACTTTGATAGATCAGTTCATAATGGCAATAAAAAATTAGATCGTTGTTAAATCATTAAATTTACTAAATTTTGAATAAATTGACAAAAAATTTGGTTGTTTTAAAAGATAAATTAATAAAAAAAGCATTCTATTGAAGATAAAAAAGTTTAGTTGTTTTGGCCAAATATTTGTTAATTTAGTCAAAACTTCTTCTTCAGTTCATAAGATACACTGATACATGTAAACGTTAATTTACATTTTATTAGAAGTATATCGCTAATCTATATTTTATCTAGATAAATTTGTTAACAATAACTAACAATTTAGGTACGCGCATCAAGTGTTTATGCGTTGGGAACATTTATAAACAGTGTAACAAAGAGAAGTGAACATGCTAACAACATCGATCAAATTATTGCTATGACGCTCATCAACACGGTTTCATATGATATGTGTCCTCTAGTCAGAAAAGTATGTTATTTTAATATTACTTCCAAATTTGAACTTTCATTGAATTTCGAAGTACTGATAAATTTGATTATATTTGATTAGGAGTTAGTTGTTGCATTGCAATGGATGGTGTTACACTTTGAACATTCATTTGTAACTCTAGCCGATAAAATTGCGGAGGAAAATAATCGAAGAGAACTGGTTGTGGAAACTTTGTCACCATTCGGTGGCATGAGGCGCATAAATTCCAGGGACAGACTGAAGATGCTTCCGGCGAACAGTAATTCTGACTCAACTGATGGCAATCAAGAACGCATCATCAGGGTTTCATCTTCATCTTCTATAAGCAGTTTAGGTAGTTATTAATTTAACACATGGCTTGTTCTACGAATCTAACGAATGGAATTGCAATCACTATACAAAAATTCAATTGCCTTTCATTTTATAATGAAAATAATGTAAAATCAGCATAAAAATATTTGACAGAATAATTTTCAATTTTAACATACTACGACAGCTCTTCTGAGAAATAATCGTGATAACTCAATTTAAATAAAAAATAATGTTGATCTATGAATTATGTATGCCGACCTTGTTAATTTTTTTTTTTTTTTCATGTCAATCAATGTTTGATAATAATCCACTTCTTAAATTTCATAAAAATCCAGGAAATAATTGGGAGTTTGTGCGGAAACCCAGTGAATCGTTCGGTAATTAAAATACTAACACATTTGCATGATTTGCTTCTTACGTACTAAAATTGCATTGATACGTTCTTTTCAACCTATATAAATACTTTATAGATTATGTAAATTGTACTCTATTTATATTCATATAGAATATTAGTTTATATTATTTTTTAGATTATTTTATTATTCTTTTTTCTATCGCTTTATTTTTTCATTAGTTGCTATTTTCGTTTTCTTGTGTTTCATGGAATTAATTTCATTAACTGTTGAATGAAAAAATGACAAAATTAAGACTTCAACTTTTATTCTAGGCTTAACTTCCTTAAGTAATTTACCAAAGTTTGCATACGGAAGCATTTATGTAAAATTATGGAATGGTTTGACTAGTCTCGACAATGATCCTCATCCCAATGTTGCGAATCTGTCTCAGAAAGTTACAAACTATATTCGAAATCAGGTATTTTTTAAAAATAATATTTCAATTCATTGATGTTACATTTTGTATTAGCTTATGCTACAAATATAAATGCCGGATAGGTTAAAGATACTTCCTATGGTAAAGAAACAGTCGATGGAAAACTATCATCTTCATTATCCTTGCCTCCTTCGCCATCTAATAGAACTAATTATTTAAGGTAAATACAAATTTATTAACAAAAATAAGAAAATAAGACAATCTAGTTTCTTTTTCGAATTTTTGTATTTTTTCATTAAATTCTTATTTTAAAATAAAACAACAACAAGAAATTGACTGTATTTTTAAATTTTTTGATAACTGGAAAAATCAAGCAGGAACACTTAAAAAAGAAAGTCTTTGTTTTAAATTAATTATATAATAAAAGAGAAAAAATTACTTATAAAATAATCTTAGTAATAGTAAAGGAGAATCGCCTCCAGCCACGGCATCATCTACAACGAATTTGATAAGGTCATCTAGGAGCTCCGCACAAGCTAAAATTCCAAGAAGGCCATTTCCTAACACGGTAATTATCAATAAACGTTCTGAAATTGAAGCAGATTGTCATTGTTTTGATCGTTTTATACTAAGTTTCAGATATCAGAAGAATCTGATGAAGGGGTAGAAGTGAAAACTCCGTTAGTAACGACTCATTTCGTCGATTGGTGTTGCGCGCAATTTGCTCAACCTGTCAATTATGATAGTGAAACGGAATTGATGAAAGATATAGAAAGTAAAGCTCATCATGAGCGAGACTGGAGGTTGGTTGAAAATAAATAATAATATTTGCATAAATTAATATTAATCTGATATTAAGACTCATAAATACGTACATAATATAAATGAATAATTATAAATTGCTTTTCATAATTAATTTAAATTGATATGAATTATTAAAAATACATTCAATATCATTAAAATAGTCAATAAATAGATAAAATTAGACTCTAGTAAAAACTCATACTTTTCCATTTTTTTTAAGATTTTTGAGAAATAAATCTGTTAGACTGGAGTCAAGAGATGAACATGTGGGGGCGCCACACGGGAAAGTAGATATACAAATATTTCATACGAGAAGTCCTCAATCACCTGACACTATCACTTTTCATCCATACGAACAACATGTAGCTATAGGTTGTAAAGATTATTTTGGGTTAGTATTGTGTAATTACTCCTTCAGTCTAATAATTCTGTTATCAAGATAAAAAACAGCACGTTTTTTTAATAAGAAAAAAAGAAAAGGTTAAAATAGTATTTAATTTTCCTGAAATAGAATATGGGACTGGAGAACAGGCTCGAGACTTACATACTGCCCAAGTCGTGGACCGAACAAAGTATCGCGAATAACTTCACTCGAATTTCTCAATTCGCATGACATAGCATTACTTTTGGCCGGCTCCGACGACGGTTCAATTAGGATATGGAAAAATTATTATAACTTATTAGGACCAACTGCTGAACCTACGCTACTCACAGCGTGGCAAGCGCTCAATGATGTACAAGTCTCTAAGAATTCTCTAGGTACTTCATTACTTTATTTCATTTCATTAATTCATCATTGTTAACTTTCTTAGATGTATTGTAATTATATTTATGCTTATTTTATTATTAAAATGCACATTTACATGTAATAATAGGCTCTGCTGGACTTGTTACAAAATGGGAACAACGCACTTTAACGTTAGCGGTTGCTGGTGATGTAAGAATTGTTCGAATCTATGACGTTGAAACGGAAAATAAAAAAAACGATATACCTACTGGCACCGATTGCTGTACTACGTGCCTCGATACTGATGAAATAGGTGAAAATGACATTTTAAAATACATACATGTTTAAAATACATACATATAAAGTGGCAAAATTAATAAAAAATGTACATATTTTACTACATATTTTATATTGTTTATGAAGTTAATTGGTTTAATCATAAGATGTTAAAAATATTAAAAAAATATTACAATTTCTACATTTATTTTATTTTACATCATGTATGTGATTCTAGAGCTAAAACATTAATTTTTGTTAAATAGGAAATATGATGGTAATCGGTTGCGGTGATGGATCAGTGCGAATGTTTGATAGAAGGCTTCCAACAAACGATGCAAGGGTATCGACTTGGAGAGAGCATAGCTCATGGATATTAGATGTATCCCTTAGAAAATGTGATAATTGGAGACCGCTGGTAGTTACTGGCTCTTCGTCCGGGGAAATAAAATATTTTGATCTTAGAAAAAATAACGCTGTTAATGCAATTCAAACGCCACTCAGTATATCCGCTTTTGCAATTCATGAATATTCGGATGTATTTGCCTGGTAAACAAATTATTTTATTCACTTTATATAATAAAGATAAATTTTGTCAAAACTAAAGTTTAAGTGTGACAACACAAGCTAAAGAACGTAGTACGACATAAAGACAACATAAAACAAAGTAACAACACGTTAATGGGCACTTGGACTCATTATCAGTTATCTATTTTATATTATTTGTTGCATAATATAAGCTCAAAAAATATTAAACAATTCTTTGGTTAGTAGTGACACCCTATTTAAATATCTTTCTTATTCATTAATTAAACTTCAATTTCTTTGACAAATTAGCCATTAAGTTTAAATTTATACTTAACAATGAATGTAATAATTAATTTTAAATTAATTAATTCAATTATTTCTAGCAGTAGTGTAACAAATCAAAACATCCATGTCTACAATTTCGAGGGTCATCATATGAACACTATAAAAGTAAATGAAGGTTTCATAACAAACCGCAGTGTCAGTCCTGTCAGCTGTCTAAGTTTTCATCCTTATCGTGTAATACTAGCTGCTGGTAGTATAGACAACACCATTGCAGCTTATACATGTGAACCGCGAAGACGACTATTAGAAATATAATTTATAGTCACTATGTGCAACATTTTCATTACATTCAAATCAATCTTTATTCTTTGTAACTCAGTTTAAATTTTTACTTCATTTGTGATATTAGGATTTATACATTGTACACGGAAAACAGTTTGGGTGAACCGTTTACCATACAGGGAGAGCCGCTACACAAAATCGTTGTAAACTCGCTTCACAAAAGTTTTGTGCAGCCGCTTACCAATTTTGGGTAAACCGTTTACCCAACGAGGCGAGCCGTTGTTTCAAAAGTTAGGTTCCATAAATCTTGGGTAAACGGTTTACCCAAAATTAGGCGAGATGCTCTACTAAACCATAGTAAAGCATTTCACCCAATGATGGCACAACGGTTCACCTGAACTGTTTTTCGTGTATGATACTGATAAGTATATTAAAATTTAAATTTTAAAAATGATTGCAATCAAATAATGCAAACTGTTTTGACTGCGTTTGATATTACAACAAATATAATTAATTCCATATTTTTGTACTTTGCATTTTTTATATGTATGTTTATAAACAAAAATTGAAATTGTTCAAATTAATATTTTATTTCATAAAGATTTTGAGTCAACTTATATTAACTTTTACTTGAATGCATAAAATCACCTATATATTCAAAATTTTGATATCCTATAGAAGAAAAACTTAACAAAAAAATAAATTTGAGTATTAATTTTTATTGTTTAATTTAATCAATTTAAAATTCATTAAATAACAAATTATTTAATAATATTTTTAATTTATATATTTTATTTAAATTATATATTTGGATACTGAAAATAAATTGCTATGCCTAATACATGTTTATTTTACATATTAATCATTATTAGAATCTGAAATATTTATAATTAACTTTTTCTTTAATTAATATTTAATTTTCAAAACAAAATTATAAATTTTCATTTGTTTTTTAATGAATTAAACGAAAAAATGTATGAATGTAATGAAAATAATAAAACGCGGGAAATCAAATGTAAAACTGAGAAACAATTTTTGAAAAAGGAACGCAACAAATAATTTTCAATTACTGTTCTGTAGACCTGTAAGATATTGTAATATGTTATTGTAAATAAATCGAATTGTTTTAATTGCAAATTTGTTAATTATTTACCATGAAAATATCACATACTTGGAATCATGCGCATAATAATATTTTAAATGTACATAACTATAATTAAAAATTACATTGTTAGACTCGTATAACTTTTAAGTTTCATGACTTAGTATTACTTTACTCTTACCATTTAATAATGTTATATTTTCACTTTATTCTGGTCTATCTTTCCAATCAACCTGATCAAACGAATCATTCTAAATTTAAATTAATCTTGAATATCTATCAATAATTGCATTATGAATAATTATAACTGGAGCTTTATAGAGTACTTAAGTGATTTAAACTATCAAGTAAGTTATTATAATTTGAATATTATGGTAAATTAAAAAATCATAATATAAATTTTAAAGTTTTTTATTTTCATTTACTTATTCTCAATTATCAAATCAAATTTGATCAAATAGTAATTTCTGCTACATAGTAGATTATTTAATGTTTAATGGTGATCCTCGCTTGGATACAATGCTTCATAATCCAATTTGCGCCACTTCTCAACATTTCCTGGACTAAATGCTGCAAAAGTATGATAACATTCAATTAATTTAACATATTTGCCAGTATGAATATAGAGTTGTAAGTACAATACGATATAAATGGAATATTTCTTATTACAATTAGCAAATTTGTTTTTATATAAAAAAATACAGCAGAATAAGAAGTTTTTGATGAAAATTGTATGAAAACTTAGCAACATTTTACAAATATCTAGTACTTGTCAACAAGTTTTATCTAAATAATGTAAAATTATCTATTAATATTTTGTACAAATAACTTTTAATTCAATTAATTGCAAAATAATTATTATCAAAAGTAACATTATTACTTTTTTAAGACAATTACTCACTTAGTTTTTGGATTTTATAGAAAATTGGGAGACATAATACAGAACTAATAATCCACCATTTGAAAAGAGGGCTATTATCCCAATGGAATTTATAAGGAAATTGGACAATTTTTGCAGCCATTGTATATGGAAATTTCATAGGTCGTCCAGGTGGTGCATCTGACATTTTGCCTACAAAAACAATATAAAGTTAACATTAATTTAAATAAAACAAATAGTATGCGCACTGTTGTGGATGAATGATTATCATGAATTTGATTATTCTTAAAATATAAAATTATATCAAAATGTTATATTACTTAAAATTTCATATAAAAATGTTGATAATAGTAATTATAATTATTGTATGTTTGCAATTTCTATTATACTTAATAGTATATTTGTTATAAAAATTTCTTTTAACATTTTAGGTTATAAATTAATAGTTTATATGTATATACAGTTAGACACAACTAAAGAAATTATTATTGCGTATATACTTCCTACTTATTAAATAATAATTTTTTGTAACTGATTAGTACATTTTTACGATAACTACTGACATCAATTTCGTGAAATTGATAAGTTTTACGTCTACAATAATATATTTGAATTGAATTGAAAGCGAATGTAGTTAACAGATGCTCTCGTTACAACTACAAATTAAAAATATATGTGCAAAAATTTATAAATCTTAAGTAATTTAATTTAATTATAAAATAAAGTTAAAGCGTACCTTTTCCTTTTTTCTTTTTTTCGTGAAAGATCAATCGAGTCTAAGGATAAACGAGAATCACTTACGTAAGACGCGTAAGACCAAAGACTAGCACCATAGCACCATGCAACTCAATGCAGTTAGTACCTATGATTATACGTAGTGACTGAATGGCGCTGCAATCGACTGTAACTCAGTGCAGCATTATTTCTAAAAAATTAAATATTAATTACAATGAAAATTTCTCTTATAAGGAAATGATTAAAAAAATTCTATTTTTCATTTTTATTTAATAATGTTACAATACTTAACTGCCCTTTGCCATTATATTTAGTTTTATTCATGATTTATTTTCAACTTTCTTAAATATTTTTATTAAATATTGAAATATATTAAATATTTATTATATTAATGTGGTCAACATCGAAACATATTTTGGACGTTGTGTCTATTAGTATGATATATGTTAAGAATTACTGGATATTTAATTTAATATTCATATGTAAAACTAACAGTTGAGGAAATAGCCTCAGACGATACTAGCACCATAGTTAGATTCGTTAACGGTTCAAATAATTGTAATACTTTCTCCTATATAAAAAGTTCTACTTTATGGGGATAGGACTACATTAAGGACATTAAGCATTACTATATCCATGAACACGGACGTATTTACACTATATACACTGTGGATGAAAAATTTAAATTCAAGTTATAGGTTACTGTGTTATTAAGTAGTATACATATTATTACTGACTAAGTCTGTAATTATAATCAAATTATATATTAACAATAATTAATAGTGTTATTTTACTTCATAATTTTAATCCTGGAAAGTAAGTACAACAATTAAACAAAACGTCAATTTAAATATAGCTTAAAAGTTTCAAGTCTAGTTCATAAGGTAGGACAATATTTTGATTAAGGTTATCAACAGTTGTAATCGTTATGAATTTGTTAAATTCAAAATAATTCATTCAGTTAGTTACGGTTTGTTGAATTTTACATTTAAATAAAAATAGAAGAATTAAATAACTACATTAACCGTAATATTAAATGGAAAACTATACATCCATTTATATTGAATAAAGAAATTTTAATTAATTAAATTATAACTTGATGAAAATTCAGAAAAATATATGATGTAAACAAATTTAGCAAGATATTGATTACACAGTGAATCATTTTGCAACTAATAAATTAAATAAGTAGTAAACAAAACATTTTTATTGTAAACAACGAATATAAATTAAGAGAAGGAGAATTACAAACAATTTACAGTTGTTTTCTTTTCGTTAAAAATTATCTTTTTCTTAATCGATTATTGTGTAGTCAACAATATGCAAAAAATCAATTTATATGAGAATCTCTAATACGTTAGTTATTGGAAAAATTTTCAGACAAAAAAATATATAACAATTCAATTTAGATATAAGAAGGAACATATTACAAAAAATCAATTTTTATTTACTTTTATTATTTAATTAAAAAAATAATATTGACGGTAACATAAAATTATTTGCAGCAATTTTACTTGAAGCTACAAGATGCCACGTACAAAAAGGGTTCAGTCATTACAAACTGAACAGAAGAAATTAGAAGCAAAATTTTTGTCTGATTTTAAACGAAAATCTGCTATTGAAATGGTTAAGATGAAAACTGATATGGAGCAGGAAATTAATAAATATTTGGATACAATTAGTATTGAGATCACTAGATTTTCTCCAGAAATACAAAATATGTCTTTAGGAGAAATATGTAACATGTTAAATAGTCCAGATTCTGAAGAAGAAGAAGAAAACATTACACCAAAAATAAAAACAATATCTCAAAATAATATTAATGCAATTGATCATGGATATGTCACAGATAAAACTAGTTCTTCAGAACCAAGTGTATCTAGTGTACTGAAAAAAAGAGTGCGAGTGGAACCAAAATCAATGACTAAAAAAACCCAAGTATCAAAGAAACATCTTCAAACAAACGCTTCTTCCAACATTTACTCCCATACACCAAAAAATAAACAAGCTCCATTAGGACCTATCACTCCAAAAGTTGCACCCAATACACCAGTCAATGTGTTACGCCGGCCACGATGTGGAGAAACTGTTATCAGCATGACAGGCAGTCCTCTTTTGGTGTCTACTTATATTCAAGAAGAACAAATGGCAAACCTTATGTTGCCCCTTAACAATGGAGATGTACTTTCAATTTTACCAACAGGAAATTTGAGGGAGTCCTTGCTACCGAACTTAAGCCCAAATACAGTGCAACAACTGAAGACTCTGAAGAGACATATCGAAAAGTTTTTACCTAAGGATGACGACGAGTCTCAAAAGTAGTTCTATTTTACTTTAATGTGTATTTATAAAAAAGTAATTATTTTAATGTGTTTTACATTTATTTTTACTCATTAGCTTTTTTTATAACATTATTCATTCATCATATAAGTTAATAAAAATGCGTGTAAACAAATCAATTGCTTGTGTTATTTATATGTAATAATTTTACACATTAAACATATATAATATAAAATATATATATATATATATGTATATTATAATATGTGTATTAATTATTCCTCATTCTAGATAAAAAGTTTTATTTAATAGGCAAAAAAATCACAGTATTATTTTAGATCAAGTATCAAAGAGTGATTTCATTGAAGTTATCAATTATAATTATTTATACTATTACATTATTTAGTTCTCTTGTAGATTTATCAGAAAATATTAAAACATCTGAAAAGTGAACTTATTTTTTATTTATCATATTGTTTTAAATTTACAAACAAAATTTTTATTTTACTAGAATAAATGTTGCATACCCCAGGGACATGCTGCTTTTAAAAATAAGCACAATAAATGCTTTAATTTATTAAAAATCCGTTTAGATGAATAATTCATTTTCTCTTGACATTTATATTTGGCGCGGTTTATTTTTGACGAGCACTGTGAGGGTTTTGAACCGTCTAAAACTGATGAAATCTTTTTTAAAATAATTTAAGTCATATTAAAACTATAATAATTTTCTAATGACAAATTATAAATCAAACAGCGATAATTCAGTTCATGGATTAGTAATTCCAGTTTTATTATTGTTTCAGTGCATTTCATGGCTAAGTCATAAAGTAATAAAATTTAATAAATATTACAAAAAAATATATATAGATTGTATTACAAATACAATCCTTCTGGAGAACCTTCTTTTTTGCGATACAGTACACTTTCTTTAGACTTTTTAAAATCTTCACTAGTAACTTTCATACGACGTTCACGCAATGCCATCAAACCAGCTTCAGTACAGATGGCCTGAAAAAATAATAATTAAAATTAATCTTTCAATGATTTTACAAATTAGCAATAAATTAAGCTTTATTTCTTACTTTAATATCAGCTCCAGACAAATCATCCTTTGACATAATAAGCTCTGCCAAATTAACGTCTGGTGCCAATGTCATTCTACTTGTATGAATGCTAAATATTCTTCGTTTAGTTTTTTCATCGGGCAGTGGAAATTCAATTTTTCTGTCTATACGGCCAGGTCGAATTAAAGCAGGATCTAAAGTTTCAATTCTATTTGTGGCCATAACAACTTTAACATCTCCTCTGCTATCGAAACCTGCAATGATTTATTATAAATATTTTATTGGAATAATTTGTCAGTGCGTATAACTTCATGTAGAAATGTAGTTAAAAAACATTAGTAATTAATATATATTTCATATAATACACATTTTCTTTAATTAATACATAAATAATGTACCATCAAGTTGATTAAGCAATTCCAACATTGTTCTTTGAATTTCTCTCTCCCCTCCACTGTTACTGTCATAACGTTTCGTACCAACAGCATCAATTTCATCGATAAAAACTATCGATGGAGCATGTTCTTCAGCGACTCTGAACAATTCTCTTACAAGTTTAGGTCCATCTCCTAAATACTTTTGAATCAATTCAGATCCAACCACTCTCAAAAAAGTTGCCGAAGTCTGATTGGCTACTGCTTTAGCCAATAATGTTTTACCTGTACCAGGTGGACCATATAAAATGACTCCTTTGGGAGGTTTGATTCCCATTTCCTCGTAATACTCGGGATGAGTAAGAGGAAGTTCCACAGATTCTTTAATCTCTTGAATTTGAGTATCAAGACCTCCAATATCTGCATAAGTCTCTTGGGGTGCCTTTTCCAGTTTCATGACAGTAACCATAGGGTCAGTGTCATCACCAAGAACACCAACAACTGCATGTACTTTATGATTTAAGAGCACTGAGCAACCTGGTTCTAACTGGTCTTTGTCGACAAATGATAAAATGGAAACATAATGCTCAGAACCAACAGAGGTTGATACAATTGCATGATTATCATCAATAATTTCTTCAAGAGTACCAACTGACATAGGTGTTCCTCTGAGATCGTCAACCTTGGACCTTTCTTCTTCATTCTTCTCTTCCTGAGGTTTAAGACGTTCTTGATTCCTTATAAACTCTTCTTCCATGAGCAGATAATCCTTGATGCGCTCAAGTTTTAATAATTTGAGCCTGCATCTTGTATGAGGTGTCACCTGTGGCAATTTAAGCGCAGCATCTGGACCTTTAGTACGGCGCTTTTTCTTGCCTACTCGTGTTGGAATAGGTGGCTCATACTTTTTTTTCTTATCTTTGTCATTTTTCTTATCTCCACTGGTACCACCAGATGCCGATTGTTCCTGCCCCTGAAAAATTCAAGCATACTAAATTAAAAATTTTTTATCAGTTAAATCAATTAATAATATAATGTGTAGAAAAAACTGTAAAAAAGTAGTTTATGACTGTAATTACCTTAAAAGTCCATTATGACATTTTTCAAAATTAATATGCAGAGCAAAATAATATAATAATTCTGGATTCTGTGTTTTCATGTTTCCAATAATGCTTTATAACGCAACAAGAGAACTACAATTCTAACAATTAGTAGTTAAAATTGTGATATTGCTTACCAATCTATTTGGTAACGCTTGTAATAAAGAGCATAGAATCCAAGAATGACATAAAGAATATTTTAATCTTCATCTCTTTTTTTTTAAGATTATTTAATTTAATCTTAATATAACATTATTTTATAGATTGTGTGTAACTTTATAAATGCAATATATATATTTATAATATTTAAAAGTATATATTACTAAAAGAAATATTATTCTAAAAACTAAAAATTCGTGAAAAAATGATTTTGTATAAATTTTATTTCTTCTTTAAAGAGGTTAGCTTTGTGGTTAAATAAAACAATCGAAAATTCAACTAACTTTGTGTCAAAACATTAGGAAATTAGATAATCTTATTTAGAATCTGTTCAAGTAAATCTATTAATACTTAATGACTCTAAATAATACTTACCATTGTTTTATATCGCGGTCACTAAATGGATCATGAAACACTTCTTTTCTTTAGATTTGGGCAGTGAATTATACCCTCCACCAATTGTACAAGTCACTCTATGCCATAGCGACTACCACTAATTTTAAAGATATTTAGATAAAATGATCTTAGTTTTAGTGCTACCTGGAAATCTGTAGGTGGAGATGTCGTATATTTCTGTATAAAAGTTATCGATAAAATAGGAAATCACGGCAAATTGAATAAATATAACAATATAATGCAAGTACCGAGAAGAAAACTTTATTTGAAAATTTTGTTATGATATTGGTTAAATTTTTTAAATAAATAATATATATTAAAAAAGTTGCATCAACTGAAAAATGTTACAAAAATTACAACATATTTTTTTTTAAATATCTTTAATTTTTGCATTAATACTACAATTTTGAAACATTTATCATACAAATATTACTGTTAATGGTGCGCGACTTTGTCGCTGCATTATTTTTCTCCACTATTAGGTTATGTTTACTTATATGCAGTGATTATTTGAAGCAGTTGCGATGTTTTCAAATTACTTGATGAAATAAAGAAGTTGTTTGTACTTTAGATTTTTATTAATGTAAAAAACTATGGAGAACGTTAAACATGTTATATTAGTACTTTCTGGAAAAGGCGGTGTTGGAAAATCAACCGTTGCCGCACAATTATCATTAGCTTTAAAAGAGAGCGGTTTTAAAGTAAGTTTTACATTCAGAAATAATTAAGTTACCTGATTTTAAAATTAACTTTTATTATGAAAAATTATAACGATAGTTTATTGTCTATACTCTTGAATTGTTTTTGATATATAATGTATAGATAAGTATTTTTACAGGTTGGTGTTTTAGATATTGATCTTTGTGGACCAAGTATTCCACATTTATTAAATGTAGAAGATAAAGATGTGTATCAAGCTGATGGAGGGTGAGTAAGGATTAATATAAATGTGAACAATATTACTTAATTTTAATATATTAAGTATTACTCAATAAAGAAAAATTTAAAAATAATTATATACATATTTATAAATAAAACTATTGGTATATTTTATACTTAGATAATCTTTTGTATATAATTTATTTTGTAATGAGTAATAATAATGGAATAGTTTAATAATTTGATAATTTAACGGGTATATACCTTTATACAAAGAAAATATATACAATATTTGCAACAAAGAAATATTTATCTTTCAAAATTATATTCTAATATCTAATAAAATTGTTATATATGGATGTAATATACATAATTGTACTAAATTAATGGAAATGTAATTTCCAGGTGGGTTCCTGTGTATACTGATGCAGATCAGAAATTGGCAGTAATGTCAATGGGGTTTCTTTTGGGCAGCCGCAATGATAGTGTTGTATGGCGTGGGCCAAAAAAGACAAGTATGATCAAACAATTTGTCAACGATGTTTTGTGGCAAGATATTGACTATTTAATAATTGATACGCCACCAGGTACATCAGATGAACATATAACAGTTATGGAAAATTTACGGTATATAATGTTTCAATATTTTTTATTTAAGAAAGTTGATATGTTACTAAGAAGTTAAAAAATAGTATTTCTTTTTATATTTCACTTTATTATTTTATGTATAATAAATTGAATATTTCTATTAATTATAATATTAGAATTGTTTTCATAGATAAAAGCAATCTTTTGCCCTAGACCTAATAATATTCAAGTTAAATAAAAGTTTCTTTTATGCATCTTTTTTCTTATAAATATCTTGAACATTTATCTTATATTGATAAACTGACAACATTACTTATACATTACATGTTTTAATATGAATATTTTTGAAGCACTGTAGTCAAATTGCTTCTAATTTTAAAAACAAATCTAGTTTTGTGAAATATTTATTTAATGTTGAATTTAAATTAATAGTCACATTTACGTAATAAGATCTCAAAATCTTTAGTGTAAACTAATCTAACATTGTTAAAAATTTTATACATTAAAATTTTCTAGAAACTGCAAATGCGATGGTGCTATTTTAGTGACAACGCCACAAGGTGTAGCCGTTGATGATGTTTTACGAGAAGTAACGTTTTGTAAAAAAACAGGCATACCTATTATTGGAATTGTCGAAAACATGAGTGGCTTTGTTTGCCCAACTTGTTCAGTAGGTGTCAATGTATTAATTATTGTACATTCTTTTAAAATAACATATCATAATTGTACAAAATATTTTTCAAAAGTTAATTTCTGAAAAATATTTAGAAATATTTTAAAATCTTTTCATAAATACTTATATTTATTTTTTGTAGGAATGCACAAATATATTTTCATCAGGAGGAGGAAAGTCTTTAGCTGACATGGTTAAAGTACCATTTTTATCAACAATTCCTATAGATCCCATTGTCAATAAATCATTTTATGAAACGGGAAAAAGTGTTATTGCATCACATCCTAATAGTCAAGTTGCGGAAGCTTTCAAAAAGTTAACTGAAGAAATCGTGAATAAAAAGGAAATGTAATTAAAATGTTAAATTCTTTCAACTTTTTGAGTAATATGAATGAATTACATTCACTTGAATAGCTACTATTATTCATTCACTAATATTAATTTAATGATGGTGTTTTTTCATTGTTACATAATGCAATAGTTGATTAAATTAATGAACGAGAGTATCAGGTTATTAATATATATTATTATTTTTTATTCAGTACAATATGGAGAATTCGCATTCTACGAATTTCTTTTAGATTTTAATGAATCTAATTAATTTGTATAGATTATAATAATGTAATTTTACATACTGAATAAAGTTTGTAATTTCATAAAACAGTTCTCTGTATAATTTCTTTTTTATAAGTAGTTTATCTCAACAAGTACCGCAGAAACGTCGATCGAGACAGAATCGAGGAAATGAATGGGAATTTTTGTTTCAAATTTGGTAAAAATGCCACGTATGTAATTTTACTGAAAAAAGTATCATTCGCCTAATTTAGCACCATGCATCTTATGACTGTACGAAAGCTAACTGAAGATAAAAGGACAAAATTTCGACATGATTTTAGATATCTAGAAGGCTTTGACCATCATTTCTGATGGCATTGCAAAAAATGACTTCAAAACATTTCACCAGGGATTCCAGCGTTGTATTGCTTCCGAAGAGGTCTACTTTGAATAAAACTATACGTAAACTACAAATCAATAGTTTTTAGTATTTTATTTCGCATCAGTCACCTTTTTCATGGGACACGCTATATACATAAAAGATGAACTTGAAATATTCCCGAGAAGCAATTCTTAGTTTGGAAATAAAAATCATAAACTTGATATACGTTCAGAGTGTACAAAATCTCAAACTTGTCGCGAGATATACACGTTTTGAGATTTAGTGTGTATCGTTAAAGTTTACAGTTTGTTTTAAATGTAAATACTTGTTAAAAATGCGAATAAAGAAAATACGCGTGCAATGTGTAATAAATTTACATCTTGACAAGCGTAAGTATTAAAATAAATCTTCAAGGATTCATTTGGATTATAATAATATTTAATAATCAACTCATTTACTCTTCATTAGAATTCTTTTGAGGATGACCCTGACTCATTCTAAATATTTCATCGATATTTATTTACTATTTGCAAACTCTTAGCAGCACCGAAATAATATCCCCTTTAGTAAGCTAAAATTTAAAATCAACGCTACATCAAGAACCATTTCTTTGGAACAATTACTACAATTTACAGCAGACGAACCTTATCACGCTGATTTATGGAATCAGTTTTCCTATTATTTTAGGAAGTAGAATATTAAGATTACTCCACCATACGAGATAAGAAACAAGCCCGGCTATATGCAACGCCTATAAGAAAATGTACATAAATCAACTGAATAAAGATTTGCCGTTAATAATGAACTGAGTTTTCCTGAACAGTGTTCGTGGTGCACCTGAAAGGCAATGTGCATTCCGAGCCCTATCTGGGATTGGCGATCATCAACGATAGCCTCCAAATGCAGGCCGAAAAAAGGGAAAAAGGGAAAAAAGAAAAAGTGGCACGAGAAGAAAGACGTGGGCAGGAAAGGTGCGTAAGGGCGAGCCGAAAGAGCACCTCCTGGCGCGCGGGCCGCGAGGCCGCCACGAAACGGCAATAATTATTGATAAAATAGTGATTTGCAGGGCGATCCGGCAGAGGAGGTTGGCCGAGGGCGGACGAGGGGGTGGCGGCGCGGCGCGTCGATCGCGCTTCCGAAAGGTCATAGTGCAAGCTGCAGGAGGCGGCGTTGGCCCTCTAGCGGCGGTGGCGCGCTTTCGAGAATGCGTGGCGCGCGAGGGTGGCGAGCGGAGAGGGCACCAGCGGGCGAGCGCGCGAGTGTGACGGAGAAGGACTAGGGCGAGAGAGCGCGGCCAGGGTATATCGCATTCACGGAATCGCTGGGCACCGGCTGCGTCAGAGAGCGCGCGTCCCCAGCTGGCGACAAGGTGCTCGGTGTGCTCGCGCGAGCGCGTCTAAGCAGCTGCGGTGGCCGGCTCTCGTCAAATCCGCGCGGCTCCGTACCGTATCCGTGCGTGCGTGCGTGCGTCGTCGCCGCCGTCCTCTCGTCGTTCGCTCGTACGTTCGCTCGTACGTTCGTTCGTTCGTTCGTTCGTTCGCTCGTCCGTCCGCGGCCCGTCGTGTGTCGCACGCGCGCGCCAGCCTCTCTGTGTGTGCCCGCGGTAGAGAGAGAGGGGGCGGCACCATTTTGGAGCTGGCCGACGATCGGCGGGATCGGTCGGGCCGATCGCCGGAGAGGAGCTGGAGCCGGAGGCGAGGTCGCGAGGGCCCCGGCGCCGCCGTGGACACCCCGATGCCACCGTCGATGTCGGATGTAAGGACCTGCACGACGAATCCCCCCCCCC
>JABFPN010002164.1:0-23775 GCA_022817305.1 Leptoteleia sp. ZL-2020
GTCAATTTCAAATTTGTCACAAAAATTAAAATATTACAACATAATATAATATTCAGGAGTGTAACTTGTGGATGAATTTGTGGGTGCGTCCCTGAAATGTGCATTTCATGAGTCTATATATATATATTAAATTATCAATTGTAATCTTTTCAGGCTCTTAAATCCACAATCATGTCCATACAATGGCAGACGTAATGATAGCTGTCATTGTGTTACCGATCCAGGAGCTGGAAAAACAATGTTCAGAAAAATTCGAATAGATACCAAAAAATTGCATATAATCGGTAATTCAACTAATTTGTTATTTTATTGTAATAATCATGCATATAAATATACATGTTAAATTTCTTTTATATTTATTATTTAATGCATTATGTTTAATATTTTTAGCTGATGATTACACTTTTTCTCGTACGTGGGGAGCAAATAGAATTGAATTCGGTAAAGCTGGCGATTGCTACAGTTTACAGAATTGCCCGCAAGGATCTTTTAGTATTAATTTGAGTGGAACATTTTTTAAACTTTCTCAAGAAGTTATATGGACAACACAAAGAATGAGGGCATACCACTATATTAACAGAATAGTAATTCATTCAATATATATTTGTAACTAATATTATTAATGATATATTCATCATTGAAGTACTTTAAGGTACTAGATAAAGGTTTGATATAATTTTTTTTAATGTTAACAAACGTCTTTATTCTTTCAGAATGATCAACGGATATTCGGAAAATGTGGGGGATATTGTGGTTTCTGTACGCCAACAAATTTAAAACTGGTTGTCATTTATTCATAATGATACATGACACACATACAAAATGTTAATATAAACATTTTGGTTTTCATATAATTAATTATTTATTCACGGAGAATACTATAAATGATTGAGTCGCTTATCATTCATGAATAATAATTCACACAAAAATCTGCCATTTAATACCGAAACAAAAAGTAGTTTTATTCACTACCAATTACAGTATTTTGTACATTACCAATTACAACATCATAAATGATTTAGTTGATTGACCTTTTACAGATCATTCAGTTCATTGTTTTGGTACATATAGCAGATTTTAGCGTCATCGTTTTTTTAACGTATCAATTTATATATGTGGTAGTATTCATACAGTTATTTAAAAAAATCCTGCCAGATGATCAAATTTCTATAGTTATGTTCATATATGACTCACAGAATCGATTGATCTGTGATAAACTCTTTTTACTATTTTACATTCTATTTCAAAATAAATTTATTTTATTATCAGAAAATTGAAATAACTTAACTTAATTTATGTGGTTGAAATATTTCTATAATGTACATTCATGACAGAATACTCGATAAATATCTCCAAGTAATGATTAGTAACTGTCAACATTTAGCTTTATATGAATGTGGACGTCACTGATTATTACGAGTAGGTATTGCGCTTATATAATATAAAAATAATATGATATGGTCTTACAGTAGTCAAACAATTAATTTTAGGTTTACACCGACTTCCTTATAAGCAGAGTTATATTAAATAAATTCATATACACGTGTAATTTTAAAAGTTCAACGAAAGATATAACGTACCTTAATTGAATTTAACACATTAACTTGTTTAATATTTCAAATAATTCATGATTTGACTGTCACGTGAATTAACATTTTTAATTGTAATTATGCAATTTCATCTACACGGAGAGTATACTTGAAAAAATTAAAAAATTATAATCTTAAGTTAAAGAATGTAATTATTTTTAAACAAAATTAATTTTTAATTGTAAACCAAGTGATTTACTCTTCTAATTTAAGGTTGTAATTTTTGAATTTGTTAAAGAATATCTATGTTTTATTGAAAATGTAACAATTTTCAATAAAACTTATCTCCGTGTTTCTGTTAATATCATTATAATTGTAGAACTAATTTATGTATAGTTGTTTTTATTTATTATTATACAGTAAAATGAAATTCAGTATTTACATTTCTTCATTGACATCGTGTGCAATATTAAAAACAAAAATCGAAGACTAATCAACTTTTCAAATATTATGGTATCGTAATAATAATTATATGATAATATCTGAGGCAATGATTAACGAATACTGCCATAATTTTGCACATACTTTTTACGGTACTTTAAGCAATCTGTATAATAAGTTGAAATAATCAGTTTTTATAGGATTATCCATTTATCTTTTAATTAAATTCATGTAAATTTCATTAATTTTATACATAGAAGAGACTAGGGTTACACTATAAATTTGTTTGTTTTCTCCAATTGCAGAAAACATTTTTATAGCTACTTAGATGTCTTGCATTGGACAAAAGTTTAGAAAATTTTTGAGTTAAAAACATATATGCTACTTAAAAGAAGCAGATATCAAATGTTATTATTTTATGTTCTCTTGATATCTCTCGAGGTAACAGTACGTGACTTAACCGGATAGTAAATGGTTTTAAGTTGGCATAGCTTAAGTTTAATATTAATATAATTTCTTAACAAAAATACGTGTAAGTGTCCCCTAGTCTTCTCTAAATAATTATTATTATTTTATATGACTTTATATTATATTTTAACTTTATAAGAGAAAATTCTTACGTTTCATACCAGTTTGTAAATATTAAAATTTAAGATAACATGAAAATAGTATTTTATCTTCAGCAGAACAATGCTCAATTACGTTTTTTAATGATACGTATATGTAAATAATATAATAGCATGATTCACGAGTTATATTATGGATTAAAATTAAATCACCTTGTAAAAAGAATGGATTCGAAAGCAGTGAAAACTATCGAACAGAAAAAGATTCTGCATTCAAACAATTAAACAAAACTAAATTGATTGCTTTTAATTCCACATTTTTACCGGGTCGATATTGAGACAACATTGAAATAACAAAAATGGATATCTGTCCTTGCAAAAAGTTGTGAAAGAAATGAATAGAAAAATATTGACTTTTCGACAATTAATTCGCGAATAAAAACATAATTCTAACATTTCGTTTCCTTAACAAAGTTCCCAATTATTTAATAAAAATAAGTAATCTAACATTTTATCTTAGGTGCCAGTAATTACAATATTTTTCTATGCGTTTCAATGTTGAACACAAGCGTACATAATGCTTTAGTGGGGATACACCTGAATGTATGAACGTTTTTATTAAAAACATGTTGCACAATTATGTTTATAAATATCAGTCCATCAAAACTCTACACTGCCTATGACATATTTGTTGTAATCACACATCATGTGTTACCAGCAAAAATATTACTTTAATTTTTCCGCTACTTGTAATGATATATAATTTATAAAAGTTTTAAATCTGTCAAAACTTAATAACTGTGCAATGTGCATAATATATATATATATATATATATAAATGTTTACCGATTTATATATGGTATCTAGAGCGCCGTGCTTCCGAATATGAATCCTTGTCAGTGACTTTTTTCTTATGTTGGTGACGTTGCGGTTATTTTTGTCGCCCAAAATATATAAGCCATGGAGAATACGAAATAGATGTCGAAATAGAATCGCATAGAGTCAGCGAAATAGTCTCCGAAAGACATATGTACTATTTATATTTTATTTATGCATTTAAAGTTCTTTTGTACCGACATAATAAGTAGAGAAAATGGGAATAAATAGAGCAGTGTTAAATTTTATAACTATTTATAATAAAATTTATATTTAATAATACTGTAAAGTTTACTCAGTAGTTAAATATTAAGAAGTATCCAATTTTCTCTAGCAATAAAAGACTTAATAACCGTGGGAAATAATCTAGTCTTAACAATTATAAAATTTAATAATTTACAACGCTGTTGAATGATGTATGTCGATAATTTTTACGAGATATATTAAGTTCACTCGAGTGAAGAAAATAATCTAGATATAGTTTGAAAAAGGTTTATAAAATATCTGAACATGCGACTTGAAAATTATTTAAAAAATGTCCGAAAAATCGTTATATATTATCGGATTATAAATTAGTTCTGGAAGTTATTGAAATTTTACATCTATATTTAAAGAAGGTCTGGCATATTATCTGGATAAGATCTTTGCATGGTTCGCATGTCGGTTGTGTATTGATTGAAATGCCAGATGATATAGACACTTCATGTATTTGTCTACACATCGTCTGGAGAATAAATAAAAAAAAATGTCCTTTCAGAACCAGGATTAAAATTCAAATTTCGTCATTAAACTTTTATTAACTTTTAAAGTATTCAGTTTAGACAATGTTTAAAAACAAATTCTGTATTACATTTGAATAAGAATGGTTCATTATTGGAATGTCATCTAGTCTTCCAAAATATTTCAAAAATTACTCTGTTTTATAACAACGCTGACATAATCTTATTTTGTTTATCATTGTTACTCGACAGATATTAAAATATTAGTAACTGTATTATGAATGTTACGATACTGTGCATTAATAAGTTTGTGACAATATGTTTTATGACAGAGTTGTTATAAATAAAGTATAATAACTTTTGTTCAGACTTTTTATGCGTGTACCAAACCATTTCCATAGTATATTGAGATGATTTTTTCCACTCAAGCGTACAATAATTATATAGTACCGAGTGAATGAATGAGAATGACATTTTTATATTTGATTATATATGTATACGTGTCATAAGAGTAATAATTTGTAAAGTGAAAATAATAAAAAAAATAATGTAAAATCACTAAAAGTTTACATTGTTTTGTACAAAAAATAATGAACTCGATGTTATTATACAGGTAATGATTAATTATATTTACAAATAATGTAATAAAATAAAAGCACAATAAAACTAAAAACATTATTTACTTTTGATTCAGGTCATCCAGCGATTCCAAAACTTAATACGGATATCAATAAAGGATTCACATAATACGGATATCAATAAAGGAAATATTTACACGTAGCAAATTTTGGAAAATTGAATATTCTTTGAAAGTTTGGATAAAACGAGGAGAAATGGCTAATTGGATTTGATTGGACGGTACGCTTCTTGTTTTTGCGCAGCAAGGTAATTGTATTAGATGCGAAATGTAAATGTTACGGGACTGTTATCAGGTCGACGTGACAAGGTAAGTTGTCGAGATCGTTGACAGAAATTGGATCTCTGGAACTGAAGATCACGTGGAAGCCAAGCAGGCCATTACGTTAATCCTGTTGGAGCCCCGAAACCTACTTGGGATTTGACTTCGGGCTACGCGAAAACGACACTGGTGTGTTATCAAGAAAGGATGGATCAGACATTGAGACGTCCCTCGCGTGTTTCAGCAATGAAAGGATTCGAGATATACTCCGAGCGGCTTGACGTCATAAAATAGATAAATCTTAATTTTATACGCTGACATGAAGATCGGTAAAAACAACCGATAATTCGGTTAAATTCTCGGCAAACCGAAGAAAGAAGGAATGAAAAAAGAAGAATGGATACGATTGTCAAATTTTTTACTAGCTCCCACAGGTATTTCGATTTTGGAGTAATCGAAAATGGCAAAATTAGTAGCGATACAAGTTTAAATACAAAAGTTTCGGTACCATAGCAGTACCGTTCACTAATTCAGGTAATAAATCTGCGTATATTTGTCAAATGTTTGACTACTTTTAGTATCAATATTATTATCCTTGCAAGATACTTTGGTCATTTGTGTATACTTGAATCCCTCAAAAAATATACGTTTCGACCGATCATATGAATCAAAAGCGTGTGCATCCCAACTTTGCGGATGTTGAGAAAGTTTCGGCTTTGATCATGCAGATATTGAGGAAGTTAAGTGTATTACAGCTTTATTAAAACAAGTTTACAAAAGTACATATATTTTCCATTTGAAACCGTCAGACTAACGCACTAAAACGAGTATTGGTACGAGGATGACAATATTTTCTATATAAATAACTGCATGTAAATAAACGATGGAACATTTTTCAATCATTTATTTCCATATTCAATAATTCAATTCTATATTAATATAATGCAATTTATTTATTGCAGTTTCAAAGGGACAGGATTAGTTAAATGCACTAATTGTTGGAATGTCTAATATTCTAATGCGCTGATGCAAAATCCAGGACGGGAGAGACCCTTTCCACGGCTTTCGATTGGAAAGCATAAAAAACATGTGGCCGGGATACCGCTCTCCGCATCAGATCTAAATTTTGTCGCAGATTCCAAGCCGAACCATTGAAGGAATTCCTCGAGGGCTTGGTATCGATTTCCCATTACGTCCAGCCCTTGTCGCGAAAGGCGTTCAATCCTCGGTACACGCCGCACACGTGCTATCCTACGAGTACGTATATTTCAAAGGAAGACATTACAAAGTATTCCGCGGCGTATCAGTTGATTCGCCCTTTTCGAGCAATTAAATTCAAAGCACTTTTCACACAACCCGAACCCAGTACGGAAAAATAATTACGTCCAAATTAAACGGAACACCGCGGCTCCCTTTCCGTTCTGCGCTCTATCTTACTCGTCATCGGTATACCTCGCGGAAATTAATGGACCCATCTCCGCGTAGATGGCGCCAGGAAACGGGCCGATAGTTAAACGTCGTAACGAGTTTCTAATGCTCGCTTCTTGCGCTGTGATTTTTTGCCACGTTCGCTGCTTCCTTCGTGCCTGTCCTTGCGAAATAATGACGAAATTGAAGCGAGGTTTGCGCTAAAAACCGCGGTTTTTGACGGATCCCAAACGGCGAGGCGCGTTTGATTCCGCGGGATTTTTATCGCGTTGAGTCGTTGAAATAATTCGACAGTATTTTTTCCCCCCTCTCGACTAAACGCTCGAATGAGTTTACTCCGTATGGAAATCTTAATCTTTCCTCCTCGCGGCGGATTGTCGGGATTTGTCGCAATCTGTTCTGAAAGCAAACGCCGCTCTTTCTATCAATCTTGTTGGCTGCCGTCGCGCCCCGCTTCTTATCGCTTCCCTCTTGATTATCTCCTCTTTTTATTAACGCTATCCTTCCGCTCGAATTAAATACAAACTTGATAAACCCGAAAGAATGTCCGGATTTCGCGCGCAGGGTAAAAGCACGAGCGGAGGGCAAGAACGCGAGCGAGGCAAAAGGTAAAGGACGCGCAAAATACCAAAGCATTCCGACGCCTAAGCGCGCGAGAGCTATTCCCTCGGGGGATGCTTCCGCTGTATCCTGCAAACACTTACACGGCCAGACGTTAAATCTGACAAATGAACGGAGACGCGTTCCCATGGTTACGGTCCATTGTGTACATATTTTGTTTATATATATGTGTGGAGGTGAAACATATATTTCGAGGACGTCAAAAGATACGTGTAGTATATTTTGAGGACCTTTTGCCATTTCAAGGACGTCTAGTAGTTTATATGTGTATATATACACACATATATATACACATATACACACAATGGCCATTGTCGAGTTGTAAAAGTTTTCGAAACCGAATGACGAAATTGTGCAATGACCTACCTTGTATTATTTCACGGATTATTCATGCAATAATAATAAAAGATCAACCTTGGCTCGGATATGAATTTGGCACTGAAATTAAAAGGTTACATTTGGAATTGAGACTTGATTTATAATTTCGATTGCTCAATCATTGTAGTAATATTAATGATTTACCAAATAATTTGACTTCAGGATTGTTATAAGGCACAGCAATTTTTGTTGGTTTTTTTTTGCGTGTAGTTGTATTTTGCACAATTTATTTGTTATTTACCAATTGGAACTTGATAAATCAGATTGATGGGATATGCAGGAAATGTTGCGTCCACTTTTAGTCATCTCAACGTACGAACTGACATAATTTAATAAAGATTGATATTAGATAACGGGTATAGGCATTAAACATTAGACGGTAAAGCACAAAAGAAGTAGGGAGGTTTTTAAAATAAAGATAACGGGAGAAGGCAAACGTTATTATTCGACAAGTACGTCGCACAAAGAGTTAACATCGCCGTCGAGGGGGCTCGCGGTACGAGCAACGTGAACTTGATAATGTAACAGGCAAGCGTGGATGGGGTAAAAGCGGAGTCAAGAGTGGCTCGGGTGTTCTTAATAATTTCAGCGTCCTCTTACTTCCGCCAACGGCGGGTCAAGTTTGCCATTACAAATGCGGGAATTAAAAAATTATGAAAAGAGAAGCGTCGAGGATCGCAACCTGTTGTATACCGTGTGCGCCGCGTTCCTATTTTCGCCGTCACTTCTTTTAATCCGGATGAAAAAATTATTTCCCCACTCAATACAACGTTGTAACTGCGAAGAAACTCGGCGTTACGATTGCGACGAATTATTGCGTATTTCTCGAAAAATTTAATTTCCATTTGATGCGTTTCAAGTGCAATTAGGAGTCATTAATTTCCGCCGAAGTTTGAACGGGACGAGAAGACGCTTGTTTAATTGTAATTATATTTATATTCATGCTTTACTAAATGAAACTTTATCATTTAATAAGTACAAATTTTTGAGGCGCAAATGTATAAGGCACAGTTGGGTCTGCGTGAAATGTTTGTTGGGTCAATAAATTACGATATCAGTGACATCGCGAGGATATAATTTTTCCAATACTTTTCTTCGTCGGTATGATACTTTCATATTCTCGGCGTTTCTTAGCAGTTTGATATTTCCCCATTGAAAATCAAATAATATTTCGTTACACACTTTGTTCGAGGCGTTTAAGAAGCTGAAAACAAATTTGAAATTGGATTACGATTGAAGTTGATTTAGAAGAATTGAAATTCGATCGCATTTTCATAGAGAGAACGTTGAAATTAAAACTTTCTCATGTCGAGGAGTAGAAAAGTGTTGTCAAAAAAGAACTGCGATGATGAAACGTGAAAGTTTTATACCAACGTGAATTGAAGTAACATAACACTGCGCGAGTGACAACAAATGCGGCAGTAATATAAGCAACATGTATTCACAAATGTTCCATAGATTTGGAGACGCGGCTATTCTTAATGTAAAACGTAAGAAATGATTTCCATTGAAATACGCGTGTACCGGAAGAAAGTACCCAGTTTTTTTTTTTTTTTTTTTTTTTTTTTTTTTTTTTTTTTTTTCTTTATTTTTTTGCAATGTCCTCGAGGCTGTTTTGATTTTAACTTGTACCATTTTGGGAACAAAAATTTCTAACATTCGAATACACCTTTAGAAAAGTAATTCCATTGTAAAGGAACATAAATTAAATTGTATTAATGCACGTTATTTTTCCTGCAACGTCGTTTCGCAAAGATGTGCAAAATGCGACATTCTTTTAAATTGCAAATCGCCCACGTTTCAAACGCGGTTTAATAATTTACAAATATTTTAGTAATAAATTTTCCCCAAGCGTGGAAAGGATGCTTTCAAATATTCCTTTCAAAACTCACCGATAATAATCCAAATATAATGTGCAAAACCCTTAAATTTATTCCGCAAGGTACACCGCGCCGCGATCATCAATTACAACCTGCTTTAACTAGTAAGTCATTAGAATGGCAGTTGAACCATACGCGGGCAACATTAAATTGCGCAACATTGCGCGTTTACATTTCGTTTAATATCTTCTTATCGCTAACGGTCGCAAACAATCTTAGGTAAGGTACGATCGAGGGAGACACGCCGAAACAAATCGGGTAATTTTTCCAGCATCAGTCGGTGAATATCAACGCCGTGAGTGAGCCCACGTGGCGTTAAGAACGACAAACGATCACCGATCCATCTGGCTCAACGCGACTAGGTATCACCAGCCCGACCCCTCTTCCCTCCGTTTTCCTATTCCGTCGTAGAGCTTTCACGCTGCTTTATCTTCCACCACTCCTATCCTTTATTTACTTCCACCCAGAATGCAAAGAAAGACAATTTTTCTTAAGACGGTAAACACTGTGTAACTACATCATCGTATCTTCGAGTTTCCTAATGAAACTAAATATTACAGTTATTCTTAACAAAAAAAAAAAAAAAAAAAAAAAAAAAAAAAAAAAAAGAGGTCAACAACGTGCGAGGAATAAGATAGGGACATCGAAAAAAAGGGAATTTCAGTACACTCAGCGTGACCGTAAAGTGGACGAATGTGAAAGTTCCTAAATATATTTAGTAGCCCTACGGAAATTGGTCGTTTTCCGCCTTAGGTTGGAAACCAGTAAGTTTCCGTCTTCTAAACAGGACGGAAACGGGCCAGTTTCATACCAGGGAAAGAATGGTTGTTATTTTCTTATTCGGGAAGTAATAATTTTTCTCCCTAGGGAGTTTCATCGAAAATCGTGGCGAAATATTTTACCCTTCAATTCCAACGTACTTCTTACATGGCAACATTGCAATTTCCATAACAACGCGTCGCGCGATTTTTAACCACGCTCTTAATACCACCGGGGGCAAAGGAGCTTGCAAATTTTATACTTTATTTTTGCATTCGTAACTCGTCCCGCTCGCAAGTTTCGTGGGCGATTTTTCTTCCGATACGTACGGCTGGCAAAATGTGGGGGCACGAGGAACCGTTGTACAGATACGCGAGGCGTACATGCGTAATACATTCGCGCGAGCAGTTTAACCGAGCATGACGAGTGCTATATCGTAGATTCGCCGTAAGTTTGAAACAATAAAAAACCACGGGGTCTAACAAGAGCCGTTTCTTAATGGACGAAGCGAGTTTCCAGCCACGTCGTGCAATATTGCTTCCGCCTTTTTTCCTCCTCCGCGCTGGTCCCAGTTAAAATAACACGAATCCCCATTTCCGCGACGTTGCGGTGCGCGCCTCTTCTTTCCCCGGGCCATCGACGTTCCGCAAATTTATGGCGCGCCGATTTTCGAACACACCGCCGCAGCCATCGGCGATGAATTATTTATACACGCGCGGTCAACTATTACAAACGAATGATTTGTACTGCACTTTTTTTTATCGGCGCTTTTAGGAACGCCTCGCGACGCATTACAGAATTGCATTACAAATTATACGGCGCTCCGAGTTTTCGCGACGGAAAAATGTACCAAAGCGCCGCTCGTGTCTTCCGGATGGAATTCATTATGCGACACTGCGGAACAACGCGATCATCGGCGATAAATCCACTTCGCTCTTGAACAAACGAATCAGTTGAATTATAAGGACTTAAATAATTAAATTGCAAGTCATTTGGGAAACGCTAGAATTATGATGTCAATTGCGAAAAGTTATTACACGGAGAATAAAAGTTGTATTTAAAATTACTGCACCTTCTGGCGATAGAAGAATATTCACTGCTATTTTGCCATACCATTGCAGTAAAATTTTATGCACGATATACTAAAAATTTATGTTTAGTATGGTAATAATCAGCATGAGTCCGGGAAATCTTAGAAAATGATATAAACAATTTTAATATATCACACAGAATATCGCTAGTAAAAATGACACTATATTATATCAATTATTGTCATACATTGACCATATGTGTTTCATTTTTACTAGGGATGTTACGACGTTGGTATAGGTATAGTATCATAAATGACATCCTTCCATCGTTAGAAGGTATAGTAATTTTTAATATGATTTTCTCAGTGTAAGGTAGGGGCAAGGCGATGGTCATGTTCAAAAGTTAAAATTAAAAAAAAAATTTTGGATAATGACAATTGTTCTTTTACATTAAAGTGATGTCAACTTCAAATTGATCCCATAAATGATTGTGGATTGAAAAGGGGACGATTGAAATTGGTTAATTTTCCCAACGCTTTTTGGCCAATGGACTTGTGATACTAAATTTCATGTTATACGGTTCCTGTTATTAATCGTTCATCGTAGGGCATCGGTATTCCTTTGCAGGAAACGGGATTAAAGAAAGCCGTGATAATTGGAACAAAAGAAACTGAGCTCGTTGAGTCGGAAGGAGTGTTCCATTGCCGGCGATAAAGTTAAACTCTTTTCGAACTCCGTTAGTCAACGCGATGCTTCCGGTCGGTAGAAATTTCTGCGATGTACACCCGGGAAAAGTATTTCGGCAAATAAAATAAAATTTTTCTAAAGAACTTTTCTAAAATAAAAAGGCATTTCCTGCAAATGACATATCAGTTAATAATAATATAAGAGTGGGAAATAGATACTCCGGCGTATTGCGGGAAATTTTGCCGCGGACCTTCGCCTTTGTGCCTTTTCTTACACGGTCATACAAGAACTTTGAAATTTCAACGATAAAACTCCCAGCTATGTATTCAACGTTGAGAAACAAATTTTTTTTTTATTGATTTTAAAGGAAGTTACACAATATTTCTTCTTTCCCCCAGTAAAAATGAAACATATATGGTAACAATTGATTTCAATATAAGGAAATTATTGAAATCATATATTGCTAGAATATTATATCAATTATTGCCATATATCGACCATGTACATCCACATATGCTCATATATAGATTAAGAAAAAACATACATGTTTCATGGACCGTTACAAGATGTTATTTAAATATTATAATACTGTTTCAGATCTTGCGCATCGAGGGCCACTGGAGTTTGTCATTTAATAGCTCGCCGCTTTGTAACGCTTTCAGCGTTAAATTTAATTAATTTAACCCGAGGAGGGACGCGCCCTCGGCGTAACAAAAATTGAATTTAAAAATGCACGATTTTTATCTTTCAATATTAAACATTCGCGGAACGACGTAAAAATGCGGAACAATATATCTTTCCTCGTAAGGCGCAATATGAGCAAAAAGAGGCACTCCACTATCGTACGTAACTCCCTCAAGTCGTGCTTTTAAAAACGCACTATTATTGAAGTTCGGCCGCGGCGTGCATCATCTACGAATTGCCTAACCTCGGTTCCCTAAGAAAAATCATAAATTGTGAATTTTTCATTTCCATGGTATTATGAGGTACACGCGATATAATATATTACATGCATGTAGGATCAAGGCATCCCGTGAGATACGAGATTTGAACAGCTCATAAAGGGGTGTATAAAAAGTCGGCACGAAATTTCACTTAAGCATCAACTATGGATGTCTGTATACACCGCGTGTATATAATTTTTAAATAATACCATCTACGTCTTCGGTCCTTTTTACGTACCATGGTGAACTCAGAAAAGTCGAGGAGGAGCGTGCTTTTGTCCAAATTCTATCGACAGTGGTCAGCAGCCAATTATTATGGAATCCTTTGGAAGGAAATAATAGAATGAGTTGATCTTCCCATAATAAGTGCGAATCCAAACCTGTAGAGACAATTTATGTATATTTTTATGATAAAGTACAGAAGAAATGATGAATCCTACTAAAAATGAAACATATATGATCCATATATGTTTTAACAATTTCATGTAAGGATATACAAAATTCCAAGATGTTTTTTCTGGCCATATACAGCCATGTATGATGGATATATGGTTATCAATTATTGCCAGAAATTGTTATTATATATATGGACCATATACGTTTCATGTTTACCAGGGAAATAAAGTATTTATCCCAAAAAAATCAATAATACTCAGAAAATGGTTGATTTCAAGGATGAATTCTTTATTTTGACATTTTTTTCTCTTAGCTATATGTATTATATATAAGTAATATAGTAAAATGATAATAAAATGAGATAACAAAAAAATGTAAACATAAGTAAGTTCACAAATTGTGTTCTGGGTCAATAAGGCAATGTTGGTGTTGTAACTCTTACCAAGTCAATCCAATTGGGAGACATGGCGGAGTTATTTACAGATGGCGTGTATTATTAAAATTAAATTGATAAATGGCTGAATTATATGCTTAGGTGGATATTATTATTATGGTAGACGATGAATCAAGCTTGGTCGGGACGCGAAAGGAAAGTCAATGGCACACTTGACGAGTGTTTGAACGCATGACGTATCGCATTATGCAACTTACGATTTGACTGGCGTTGTACTTCACGACCACCGTGGGTGATCTTAAGTGGACGCTTGACTTTATGGAAAAAAACTAGGAAACGAATCCTATTAAGTAACGGCTCTCTAATTTGCTGCTGCGCTGCACGTTACGTTCGGTGCCAATTAGAATGTCGTGACTCGAAAATTTATTGAAATTATGCAACAAATTGAATCATTCGAATTACCCGGGTGAAAATATTTCTGTGAACTATTTTGCAAAAAAGCTCCGGACGTCTCTGAATGACTGTTATAATTGGAATTTTTCAGCATTTTCTTAAATCAACAATTTATAGATTTTCACGGAAATTCTAATGGAAACTCTATTAAAAGTGAAACATATATGTCCATATATGTTTCATTTTTACTAGGTAATATGTTTGCCTGGGTAATTTTGAACTTCAATTTCTTAATGTCACCGTATGATTGATATAAATTTCTTTTAAAGTCCATTAAACAATGTTTAATTTAAGGATTCATTGTTTTTTATGTATTATTTATTATATTAACTTTCTTCTAAATACAAATCACGATCTATATTAACCAATATTTATTTATTAATGTAATTATTAATAATAATTATTAAAAACTAATTAATACGTATTAATTCAATTATATATAAATTGTAACGACCATTACTTTTATAAAGAAACTCATAACGACCAAAATTTTATTCAAATTGTGCGCCAAATAACGTGTAGCGCGCCATTTTCCGGTGGCTAACGATAACCTACTACTACATTGGTACGTTAGGGTCGCAATAAGTCGTGCGCTTGATCCAGCGTTTGTTATCGTTAAAATCGAGTTTTAATTGTTCATTGGTTGTATTTTATTGCATATAATTATATTATAATTACGAGCATTACATATTAGTATGTTACATTTGTTATATATTATTATAAGCAATAAAATATAATCGATTGATCATATAATCTGTCGATATACAATAACCAACACTGGCGAGATGGCGTCGGTGCGCGCGCGCAGTCGTCTGTTGGCGATATTCTTGTTGAGTGCGTGGGATTCCCTCACTTTTTTTTCCATTTCGTAAACAAACCTAAAAATTGTACTATCGTAATAGTGTTTCGGAAAATGTGCATGTGTGGACACGCCGCGTGAAAAGGGTGTAAGCAACAATATTCTTCTCGTCGAAAAAGTTATTTTATACCAGGTTAGATAATTTTTCTTTCAATATATCTAATTATGCCACAAATATAATGATTGAATATTGTCGCGCATTTTAACTACGAAATATTTTTTGCCTGGGTTTAACAAAATATTTTGTTCAATTTCGTCAATCAAAACAAAATATTTTGTTGAATTAACAAATTACTTTGGTTTTTAATTTGCTTTTATGCAATATCGCGGATTTATTGCAGATTACTTTTAAAAATGTATGGAACAAGTTTTTATTTGCTATATACAACTTGCCAATTAACATTATATATTGCTTGATCATATAATCTATCGATATTATATACCAACGCTAGCGAGGTGGCGTCCGTGTGCGCGCGAAGTCGTTTGTTGGCAGTATTCTTGTTGGGAGCGTGGGATTCCCTCACTTTTTTTTCCGCTTCGTAAACAAACCTAAAAATTGTACTATCGTAATAGTGTTTCGGAAAATATGCATGTGTGGAAGCATTGCGTGAAAAGGGTGCAAGCAGCCACAAGCAGCATTGTTCGTCTCGTCGAATAAGGAGTTTTATACCAGGTTGGATAATATTTTTTTTGATTTATTTAATTATGCCAAAAAGTATAAAGGTTGAATTTTGTCGCGGACAATGTATTCGCGGATGCATTGTGCGAAAAGTGCGTTCTTGGTGAAATAATAAGATATTTATTCAAGTTACATAAAACCTTTTCGGAATATTGTTTCAAAAATTGGAATAAAAGGAAATGGAATTAATGAAACTAGAATAATATTATTTAATTCTTATATGAACTTTTTGTTGGTAGAAGAGATTTAGTTTTATTTTATTTCAATTTAGAATATTAAAATATGGGTTTTTAAATAACAATAATGTAAATAACAAGTAATAATTTTTAATATTACATTTTGAAAGTTTAATTTAATAGATTAATAATTTTAATTGTTGTAAAATTGAACAATATATTTTGTTGAATTAGCGAATTCATTTGGTTTTTATTTTGCTTTTATGCAATATCGCGCATTTATTGCATATTATTTTTGAAAATATATGGAACAACTTTTTATTTCATATATACAACTTGCCAATTAATATTGTATATTGCTTGATCATTTAATCTATCGATATTCGATAACCAACG
The DNA here is from genome assembly GCA_022817305.1 of Leptoteleia sp. ZL-2020. Taxonomy (NCBI): domain Eukaryota; kingdom Metazoa; phylum Arthropoda; class Insecta; order Hymenoptera; family Scelionidae; genus Leptoteleia; species Leptoteleia sp. ZL-2020. Next base: position 16,111 of record JABFPN010002164.1, read on the forward strand.
CCAGCGAGGTGGCGTCGGTGTGCGCGCGCAGTCGTTTGTTGGCAGTATTCTTGTTGGGAGCGTGGGATTCCCTCACTTTTTTTTCCGCTTGGTAAACAAACCTAAAAACTGTGCCATCATAATAGTGTTTCAGAAAATGTGCATGTGAGGATGCGTCGCGTGAAAAGGGTGCAAGCAGCCATAAGCAGCATTGTTCTTCTCTTCGAATAATAAGGAGTTTTATACCAGGTTAGATAATTATTATTTTAATGTATCTAATTATACCACAAAGTATGATTGACTATTGTCGCGGATGCATTGTGCGATAAGTACGTGCTCGGTAGCATAACAAGATATTTATTCAAGGTATATATCCTTTTCGGGATATTATTTGAACAAATCTTGAATAAGAGGAAATTAAATTGATGAAATTAAGATAATATTCATTTATTTGTAAATAAACTTTTTATTGGTAGAAGAGATTTAGTTGTATTTTATTTTATTTCAATTTAGTATATTATATTATTTGCTTTTAAGTAGAAATAATGTAAGTAATGAGTAATAATGTTTAATTTTACATTTTTAAAGTTTAGTTTAATGGAATCATAATTTTTATTGGTTAAATGAATAAAATATTCTGTTTAACCCATTCCCGTTGATGTCATGGCGGCCAAAACACTGACATGCACTATTAAGAATGTGTGCGCACCAATAGTCGTCAGATATTCAGTAAGGACTGTATGTGGATTGGGCGAGCTCGTGAGTCACGTCACCTCTCCGCGACACCATTGGCGCACACACACATATTAATAATTTTCATTTTAACAAGGAATCGCGAGGAATCAACGGGAATGGGTTAATTAATAGATTAATTTGGTTTTTTCCTTTTATGCAATATCTCGTATTTATTGCAGATTATTTTCAACATTTTATAGAACAACTTGCCAAATAATGTTGCATTATTGTAAAAGATATGCCTAATATGTGTTATATATATGTTTTTGCGTCACCTTTAAGAAATTGGTTCCAATTAGGGGAAGCATCTAGTTTGATACATTATATTTTATAAATTGTATCTGATAATGTACATATCTACAATACAAACATATCTTATTACGTCTACATAATTGAATTTCTTTGACTATATGATAATTGAAAATATTTGTATTTTTTTAATTACAATTTTAATTTAATAATACCGAGTACACGATTTCATTACAATTTGCTTTATTATACTTATATACTTATTCATGTAATTATTGTAATTCTTTTTATCTTTTTTTTTGACGAATATATTTAATTTAAAATAAAGAAATTGACCATAAATACAATTATGTGTTTAAAGTAAATTTCGTTTTATATATTATAAAGAAGTGTAGATCTAAAAATCAAGTTTAATCTGGAATATGTTAATGTTCGTAATGATATTAATGGCCGTTTGTATTTTTGAACAAACTTGAAAATTGAAATTGTTGTTTATAACTTTAATGAAGCCCAAACATATCGGAGAAAACGTCACGAGAATTTTTTCTTGAAACAAGTTAAAACATTAACGTCGATATACTGAATGGTGCTGCCATCTAACGTATTTTCCAATGAAACACCAAATATTGAATTTAACGTGATTATGGTTGGAAAGTACTTGTACACATATTTTACTTGAATTAATAAAATTTGAGTAATTCGATAAGCTTGATCTCGATTGAAATTAATCAATCTGAATAATGTTATAAAAATTAAATAATATCTAATGTAAATTCATTTTATATTATGCGATGTACAAATTTAGTGTCGGTTGAATATTATTAGTAAACAATTTAACAAGTTTTGTTAATATATCCATATATAGCTAGAATATTATATCAATTATTGCTATGTATCGACCATATATGGCCATATATGGTTTAAGAAAGAACCAAAAATGTCCATATATGAATTTTTTTATTTCATTATATAACATTTTTAAAAATCTTTATGGGCCATGTACGGACTATGTATGGACTATATGTGGACCGTATATGGACTATATATGGACCGTATATGGACGATATATGGACTATATATGGACTGTATATGGACTATACATGGACCATATATGTTTCATTTTTACTAAAATCTTCTTTCTTGCATGCTTTGCACGCAAGGGAAAAGATACGGAAAAAGTTTAATTTTAACATTGTTTTTGCATTCTTAAACTTGTATACTTATATTGTTATGCGTTAAAACCAAATTTGAGGAAAAAGTCGAGCACTGCAGCCCCGCGGAAACCGCTTTGTTGGCGCACCTCCAGGTGAATTAAAGATTTGTTTTCGTGTTTAAGAAAGCAAACAGTCAAAGAATGGAAACGTACCAAAGTAAATGTACATTGAATGGAAAAATATTTATATTATTATCAGGAATATTTCGTAGAGTGCATTGAATTTCGTACCGAATTGTTTGAAAGTTCGGTTAATAATTTTGATTAATAATATGGAATTCATATTTATTCATGTGTGCCTTATACGAGGGTGCGCATAAGCGATATGCCATGAAAAAAAAAAAAAAGAAGAAAGAAGAAAAAAAGAAGGCAAGTTGCTCGTAATATTGCCAACAATATGCATAATACTTTTTATTACGCGTAGTAGACTCGTAACTTGAAACTTTGCATAAGATACACGCCGCATACTTTGTTAAACGAGGGAACGTCGTTGCATAAAAGTCGGCAATTTTTTGTCGGCCTAATGCGGCGAGTGGTACGGCGGGGGCTTACGCCCGGATACTTTTATCTCGAGGTCAGGGCGGGGGTAAACCGAGAGCCAACCCGGGGTAAAGCGTTATGGGGGTCCGCGCGTGTAAGACGACGTTGCGGATACCGTTGTCGATGATGCGAGTAATGCACTGTTTACATACGCTAAGCCAATGTTCAAAATGCTAAGGCTCTTTACGGCCCGATTATTTTCAGTCACGTCGTTTTTCCCGCGACAAAATATGCCCGTACTTTAACCAATATCAGCGGCTCACTTAGCTAATTCGCTTTTGCTTACTGACTCATACAAGCGGGATTATTCATATTTGTTGCGTGTCAAATCTCGCGGACGTTTAATCACCCGAGCTTGAATCATCGCGTTGCTTTTTTTTTTTTCGTTTTTTCAACGTTTATCTCCTTTTACTTCTACTCGACGAATCTTTTTTTATTTCTCTCGACTACGAGAGACATTGGTTCGTAGAGAAGTATTTTAAAGTACTAGTTTTTGTACCAATTTAAGGATGTATGGGAAAAGTGGATATTTCTGGTTTGAATAATAGTAGAATTTGAAAATTGAAGGTAAATGAAATATTTTATTTGTAAAAGTTGCCTTGCTATGACTCGTTTATAATTGTTATATTTGCAAAACATTTTACTTCCTTAAAATCCAAAGTTATGTTCAAGTATTTTCAAAGAAAAAGGACAGGGAAAAATTATGTGATGGCACACAACGACACGGTTCTAAGTCAAAAGTAGTAATGATTAAAATGCAAAACAAATATGACCTGTGGTTATTATTGTTTTGAAGAACAAAACGACTTTAGCTCGTTAGTATGTTTCGTGCAGTAGAAACTTGTCCCTTCACTCTCAAAGAAGTTTTCTTTATGAAATACTCTCTTTGTACGTAACATTTTGTATTACGAATCAATTGAGAAATCGTTTACTGAATAACTCCTTTGTTTACGTTTCTCGTCGAAAAGCGCAAATTTCTTTAAGAGGTTGCAAAAATTCCCCGAGTAGTTAAAAGATTTGCAAGTTAACAATTTTTATATGCCGAGTGTGAAAGAACACTTTTCAGCGGTTGATGGATGGATTACAAACAATTCAAAACATCTTATTTGAATTCTTTTTGCAGGAATGAAATTTAACGGCAACATTGTGTTTTCATTTTAATTTAAAGTGTATTTTAAACGAAGCTAAATTATTAACATACTTTTGTGTACGGTTTTTTTTTTCTCTTCTTTTTTGTATAATCCATTGAGATTAATTTAAAGTGTTTCATAATTGAAAAATAAAAAATAATTAGTACACGAAGAACAAGAGAATATTAAAAATTGGAAACCAGGGGATTTCAAATTTGAATCAACTGAATTCTAATGTTTGACAAACTTATTATATTTTTATTTTAGGTTTTGTCCGTTAGGTATCGCTATTTATTGTCGTTTATAACCACCTTAGTACAAATGAAACATATATGGTTCATACATGTTTTAACAATTTCATATAAGGAAATGAAAACTTCATATATGGACATATGTTTTCGACCATATATGGCCATGCATGGTTTAAGGAAGAACCAAAAATGTCCATATATGAATTTTTTGTTTATCCTTAATCCATATATGGCCATATGTGGTCGATATATGACAATAATTAATATAATCCAGCTATATATGCATCATAATTTTCATATATGGATTAAGGAAAAGCATATATGGCCGTATATGAATTATTTATTTCCTTATATGAAATCCTTCTAATATCTATAACGTATTATAATAAAAATTTTTATATTATATTACAAGGAATACCTAAAATGCACACATGTCGCCAAGGTATTATAAAATATAGTAAAGATTACAAATAAATTTCTCATAATTGTACGATCGAATACATTTAAGATGAAAATAGTTCATCAGTTGGCTGTTCGCTATAAATAAAGGACAATTTATTACCGCATAACAATTAAACGTTACTCGCGCATGATAATTAAAAAGAATTGTAAAAATTAATACGTCACTTTTATGACCGCCACTGTGAATTACAAACGATACGTTACGGCTGAATTAAAGCAGCTCCGTTGCGTTCGATTTTTATCGATCTGTATCGGATTGCTTCAATGAGTAACACGAACTTAAACAATTGCTTGCTACTTATCGGCGCGGTTTTGAACGGACGCATTATCGCGGCCGGGCAATATACGCGATTGAACAAAATTGAAATATTTCTATTGTGTTGTTAGATAAGAATAAACAAATGAAAATCGACATCAGCTCGTTATTTTGAGCTCGTAAAATTTTATAACGAAGGCCCTTGCACGAAGTGATATTAAAATAATTGATTACAAACCGAACAAACGAAAATAGTCCTTTTACAAAAACACAACTGAACGTCGCCAAGTTATCAGTCAGAAATTATATTCAATGGGAGATTACGAGCGACGAGTCGAATAACATAATCTGAAATGACTCATTTTTATTATTGCATTTACCGTTGTTTCGTGTTCGTGCTTTGTTGCGAAATTATACAAAAATGCAAAAATCTAACGGCTCGAAAGTTTCAAGCAAATAAAGTTACACTGAGAAAAATGGGACAAAAATTACTGTTTTTAACTGTGTTTCAGATATATACCCGTTTTTTCAGTAAAAATTATTCTTTTTTAAAAGGAAAATTTTGCGTTTTATATATGAGTATAACATTTAAAACTAGTTCTTTAAATTTTTAAAAATAAACTGTAATTTTTACTGAAAATGGATATACATCTGAAACTCAGTTTTATGATGAGAAAATTTTATATCTGGGATATGAAGACGTTTTGTTAATCCGATAATATATTGAATTACAAAATGATTTCATAAAAAAGAATAATAATGCCACATTAACGCGAATCTCTGTAACGTTTCAAAGGCCGCAAAGTTATTGCCGTTTTAATAATTTCATTTTCTGAATTCTGAAACACTAAAACTTGAATTACTTTGTACCGTACACGTATATCAACTTTATAATAATACCGTTCTAAATAACTCCGAAACTATTACAATAAAATTAATATACAATATCAACTTGTAGCCCGATTCAAATCGCCGACGGTTCAAAATGTTCGGTCTCCTGACGATCGTTTACCCTTAAATTTTGATCGCAGTTATTGCCCCTGTCTAACCGTCATATCAATGCACACCTCACGTTATTGCTAAAACTGCAACAACTATCTAGAGGTATTATTTAAATCGAAGGAACTGTAAGAATTTAGTAGCATTGAATAAGGAAATAAAAAAATTTATACATGGACTTATATGTTTTTGCTTAATATGGACATATATGGTCAATATACGGTAATAATTGATTTCCATATAAGGACATTATTAAATACATATATGGCTAGAATATTATATCAATTATTGCCATATATCAACCATATCTGGATAAAGGATTAACATGTATGTCCATAAATGAAATTTTTCTTTCCTTATATGAAATTATTAAAACATACACAGACAGGGCGCGCCACTAGAATCTGGATAAATTCAAATCTCCCGCCTCATATTTTAAATACAAACATTAAGTTAAAATTATTCGGTCGGACATACCTCTAGGTAGGAAATTCTAATAAACAAAAGAACTTATTACTCTCGCGAAGGACATTGTTAAAATATCCGAATAATTCAGCGCGCCTTAAGAACAAAACAATCCTTTTAATGCCAACAAAGCCAAAAACAAAACACAATTGTTTCGGTACCAACGAATGCGCGCCCCCTATCGCCGGCGCATTAAAACATCAAATACCGATAGCGTTACGATTTTCCCCCGTCGCATTATTACACGGAAAGAAAAATAGTATGAAAAAGTACAACGTTTACTATCAAATATGTCACCATAACGACTTTTTTGAAATAAGTACACAAATACTTGAAAATTATACAACTTAAAACGAAGAAAATAAGTATAGTTTTTCTAAAATTACAACGTTTTCCATCAATTTACAAAAATCATTAATAAGTTCAAGTATTTTAAGCAAAATATATAACGTTGAAATCATAAATTAATAAGAATTAATGTTTAAGTACAACGTACGTTGTACTTTTTGACGTTCTCAATATCAATACCCGCGAAAAACAAGTGAGCGCGTGTTTACCGCTAACAGTCATATTGGTCGCAGCGAATTTTTTATTGATTTGTTGTGTTTATAATATAATTGTTAATATCATTTTATTCAATACTTTATACGATAAAACACATTTCCATTTACAATTTTATATTTCATGAACATTTTAATACTAATTTCTCAATGAAATATAGTAAAATATAATGTAAAATTACTTAAATAATTTTTTTAATTTTTCTTTCTTTCATAATAATGTTACACCTAAAAGTTCTTTTTGTACGAATTTAAATGTAGTTAATAAAATTAACAGTAGGTGGCTGCTGATTTCTCGCAATAACTATTCTTATAATGCATTTGATATATAAAGAACATAGTTGCTAATTCATTATGTGCGACTTTTATAATGCGTCTACGATTATGTGTGTGCGTCTGTGATTATGTGTATGCGTCTGAATTTCCAATATGAGTTACAATGCGTATGTTTAGGTAATGTCAAAATGGTTAGGCAATGTATTCAAATAGAATTTACGTAGATATACGTACAAAATACATGTGTGTTTATCTATCAGATCAGGTAAGTATAGAAAAAAAAAATTGAGGGAAATTTATTTATAATTATTTTTGTAACGGTATTACACTTATAAAATTTAAAAATGTCACGTTGTAAAATTAACTATGACAAAATACAAAATTTCATTACCTTGCAATTCAAATTCTATGATTACGTATGTATAATGTACAACATGTAAGTGATATTAAACAAGTGCAACGTGAATAACCAACTTTTACAACGTGCCTTTAACGTGACAAGAATGATAGGAAACGTTGTAATTTTTCATTCATCAGTTTTTTCCGTGTA